>OMNZ01103094.1:15385-26146 GCA_900303255.1 Lesueurigobius sanzi | reverse complement strand
CAAACATAAGGCATGAGTACAGCATAACTACACTCCAGGTTTGACGAGGAACCATTGTAACTAGGTTCAATTTTCAAAAGTAAATTTCACATGACATGTCCCACTGACAATTCATAAAAATTGATACCTTGATATTCTGGGGGACTTTCCCGACTAGGGTTGCCACCTGTGCCTGACAAAAAACCTGGACATTAGTCAACAGATGTACTAATAATATTATTAATAATATTATTTTGCTCTCAATGGTAATATTTTGATTAATTTTAATACCATTATGTTGTTATTTATTCAGTTAATTGCTTTAAATAATATGTCCAGTCTTTATTGTTTTGGCTTATTTCCTACAGTTTTTGATTGTAGACACCTGGGGGCACTAGTGGGCAGGTAAAAGGTGATATACAGTACAGGATAGGAAGGACATTCAGTGTCCCCAGGGCCGCTGCTAGCCCTTTTGGTGCCCTAAGCAGAAATTTTTGGTGGTGAGCACGGCACCAGACCAATCACAGCACGGGAGGCGGGAGTTACCAATGCACCTTTTTCCCGCCGTTGTTGCGCCGTTGGCTGGCTTGCTAACTGGAGACTAGAGGCGGGACTACATAAATGCAGTAGGAAGAGCGGCGAAAACGTCCTTTTAAAAAGAAAAGTCTTCAGAGCAGCCAATTGTTGTGGTTTTAAGGACAAGTTCAGCTCATTCAGTGTTTGAGCAGCCAACTGCGCAATCCCAGACTGTCTTCCAATGTGTCTCATACAGTACATGGAGTCAGGCTGGCTGACCAGGCCTCAGAAGTAATGCGGGTTGGGGCCCAAAGCTTGGTACACTGAAAAAATATTAACTTTTAATCACTAGTAGTAATATATATATATATTTAAAAAAATTGTATAGTGATTTTTTATTGGGGGATATTTGGAATAAGGAGGCCTTGATGTTATAGACTTTGTGAATGGCTGTGACAATGTATTGCCCATCTCTTCATAAACACGCTTTATTCTCTGATGCTCACACGTAAGGGATTCGCTGTGGGACAGATCTGGTGCTGGTTATGGTGAGAGGAGCCAGCAGTGATCAGGACTGTGGGACACGCCTCACTGTGAGCTCACACAGATCCAATGCCCCGGGCTGACCGAGAGCTGTAAATTACACTGCCATTATGATGGGGCCAGAGGAGTGAAGAGTGAACAACCAGACGCAGGGGGAGGAAGAGGAGAGAAAAATGGACTGTGACTCACAGTGGATGCCTGCAGTGTCTGAAGGAATGATGGGACTTTGGAAAACACCTCGGCCCGAGCAAAACTGTATCCAAAACTTTACTTTAACGTCACGAGTCCTGCTTTAAGAGTAGGGCTAAACCATTATGAGAAAATATTTAATTGCATTTTATTCAGATAAGAATTGCTATTGCAATTAGGTTTGCAATTTATCTGCAAAAGCAACACATTATCTGCTGGAATAAAACAAGAAACATTTCAGAACATTGTAGAGGTCTAAACTACAGGATTAGGAGGTTTTTTTTTCATTGTTTGCAGAGAAATAAGTGTACTGTTTGTGATTTGCACATTAGAACAATATCAGCTACCGGCCAAAATGTTGCTGATATGGCCGATATCCAAACTAGTTGTGTACCTTGTTTGAAAGCTTAAATTGCCTCCAATTCAGTCAATATGTTCATTTTACAATCTGAAATTGTCCCAATGTGGAGTCAATATATTTTGGAACAGTTTTTAGTGTGTAAATGCACTTGAATGCAGCAATGGCAGACAGATTGGTAATACTGACAGATAAGACTGACTTAAAAAGTCAAAAATGTTTACAGCCATGAGCAACTTGATTTAAAGCTAAATAAGTGGCTGTTTATTACGATATTCTGAAACAATAAATAAGTCAATAAAAAGTTGTGCTACAAAAGTGAAAAGTTTGTTTCTATGATTGAAACCTTGCCAGTAATAAATGTTTAATTATAGGCTGTTTGATTTCCGCCCCTCTTCATATCAGTATCAGACCCCAAAAATCCCTATCCACATCCATATTGCAGATTGCAACCAATAAATTCCCTATTTATTGCTCATGATTATTCTTGCAATCCTATATCAATGTGTTTTTGGTTCAGATACTGATTTCTTGGGTCTGCTAAGTAAAGAATGAATTTTTTTGAGAAAACAAAAATGTCTATATCATTAGATCCCATCCGTTGCAGTATGTGATAGTATTCCTGCTTTGCAACATGCAAAAACACACATACATTTTAGTAGTTGGCCATACTTTGGCAATACTTATATTGGAAATGCTATTGTTAATGAAATTCAGATTGATTGAAGTGAATCACCAACATTACTAGTTGATTATTAATCGTTAACATGATCTTTTGTGACATCAGGCTTCAGATCATCAAAAACAGTGTAATGGTTGGTTGAATGCAGGGTCAAGAAATTATCTTATTAACCACGAGCAACAAGCGGCCAAAGAAACCAACAAGAGTGACAAGATTTAAAATTTTGCAAACCGACTGAAATGAGTTGGCGTCTTGTCAGCTTTTGGAGTTCATTTGGCCCCGTGTTCAAGAAGAGGATTCGGCTCTGATTTACGGCCAAAGTAATTTTGTGGCTGGGCTAAACCATAATCGGAGTTATCCTACATCATGTCTGAGTCAGCTGGAATATCTCACTGTCGTACAGAGGGTCTCAAGATGGTGCTAATACCAGTGGATGTTCTGGTTCAAAGCTGAGGATAAGAACATGAAGCAGCTGGGATTGGAGGGGAAAAGGAAAATGGACACTATACAAGCAAGTGTCCTCGCCTGGAAAGGAGAGCGAGGAGCAGAAGATAAGATTGTAAATTGAGTAAAGACGATAAAGTCAAAGTCGTGGATGATGGGTTGGAGGGACACTATAACGTCAGACGGGGATGCCATGTAAGGAGGGGTTGGTGTGGCTATAGAGACATTTTTGTACTGTACACTACGATGGGATTATAGGCTTTTAAGATAACAATTGTTTGTTATGAACTCTTTTGAGGAGCTAGGTCTAAATGAAATATTGTGAAGAAATGAATTAAAAGCTTAAAACAGGCTTAAAAGACATTTGTTAGGGTGTCTATGCATTGATATCTTACGTTTTGTAAGTTGAAAAATTGTCTCTGTAAGTTATATATGGTTGCTGTGAAATTTCAGCCAGGACTGGTGGGGATTTGGCCTGGAGCGCCACCCAGTGCCAGCAGTGGGAATAATTTATAAAAAAATAAACTTCCTCTTCCATTCAAAAACTTGGCTATTGCTGTGTCCACGCTATGAGCACAGAGCATCTCAGAACTTTGGTTTCAATCATGTGGAGGACAGTTTGGGGTTTGAGCAATTACATAATTGTACCAGCCAGGAAGTAAAAAACAAAGCGCTGCAGAACTGTAGAAGTCAACATGAAACAACCAAAGCAAACAGGAATAATTCAAAACTGCGTGAATGAAGTGAAATACTACTTCAGGTCTGTTTTTGACAAAGGAACAACGCTATAACATGGTTTAAAGCTCAAAAAAGTTGATTTTGCAAGATGTCTCCATTAAATAAATAAAATAGTCTGCTAAGGATTATTTGAGTAGATTTACTGTGTATGAGTTCACCACCAGAGGCTCGCATTAGAATTATTCAAGTTGGTCCTAACCTCCTGACGTCATGTGTTTCCGAAAAGAGCAATGACAATCATGTAATGTTGTGTTATGACAATATCATTTGCCGCAGCTTTTTGACACAATTTACAAAGTCTTTCGAAAGAGTCACATGTATCAAAGCATTCCTTCTCAGCATTTACCTAAGCAGCTTGTAATGGCCGTCATTATAGGAGCTCATTACACTCCTCGATGGTCTTTGCTTGTCCAGGGGCAGTTTCATTGTGTAGGTGCTCCATGTGTCTGTCCTGCGAAACACAGTTATGTAATAGGGAGCTGAGCCAGATGCGCTCTTTAGCTCTGCACCTCTCTGTCTGAAATGCGGAGCAGCTCGTTGGAATGTTTGTCCATGGGGTTATGCGCCCCAAGGCCTCAGGGACGGCCGCTGCTCCTCGTGAATGTGAGTTTGTCTGCCCTTCTGTCTGTTTGTTCTTCATCTAAAGCCTGAATGAGAAACCCCAAAGAATAACACCTCGGTACTTACTGTTTTGTAATATCCCATTTCCAGGTTCTAGAGAGGCTTGCAGCAATTCAGGCCTTGACATTATTTTTTGTTCATTGGTTCTTGTGGCTAGTCTTTTCAAAAGTTACTAGTCAGTTAAAGATTATAGATATAAGTATGTTTTTTGGAAAATTTTGCTGTAAAATATGTAATAGTACGTTTCTAGGTCAAGGGAAAAACACGCACATCCAGTCATTAAATCGGTGTGCTGATCAAAAAGCAACTAGTGTAAAGAGTAAAAAAGGATCCGCACAGCCAAGCAGCTCCCAGTTCTTATTTATCAGCATGTAACGTTTCGGGCTGATGAAGGGTTTTTGCCCAAAACGTCACATTTGGTGCAAGCAATAAATAAGAACTGGGTGCTACATTTCTGACTATGAAATTAATTGGTTTGAAAATCTAAAAAATATGGTTTGAAACTCATTGTAGAGATTGTTGTAAAGACAGTTGTAAAAATATAGGCGATATTTGACAATCTTCATTACAATGGCACATTTCTGGGAGCCTACACGTTAATAGTTTTAAGGTGCATTGTGGAACGTTTTTATGCATAAAAAGACCTTGATATTGACTATACTTTTCATCACAAATGCATTTATGCTCCAGGATTAAATGTTTTTTTTTATGGTTTCTGCAGAGAAAATCTAACCTGGCTTGTGCCAGATTGATATGTGTAGCACAGTTCTACACATTATCAATCTGGGATGGCTCTCGTTCAATCCGCTCATGAAAGGCAGGGACCGTTACAGCAATACTTCAAGATAATTGGGTGAAACGCCTACCGTACTTTTGCCAAATCCAGTCGGGAGAAAAGCACAAACATGTCTTTGCTCCATTTTCAAAGCAGAAATTTCAGCTAAAAAGAGTCAATTGCAGCATCAAAAAGTTAGTCCTTAGACGCAGCCATGTTTGTTATTCTTCAGCCTTTGGTGCAACATCATACCAACATGTCCTGCCCCAATGCAGGCACGCCATTGGTCCGCACAAATGAATGAGTCGAGCCGAGCGTAAGTGATTGGACTCTTTCAGATGTATTTTCTTGAGATTGTGAAATCACAAATCTCGCAGGAATACATCTTGCAGCGCAAGGTTAAAGAAAACCTACCAGAAATCCTTAAAAAAAAATAGATCCTGGAGCACCATGCTATACTCCTACAGCTACTGTGTCACTAAAAGGTCAAAGGTGCACTAATATCAACATTTTCTGCAGAAAAAGTTCCACATTGCACCTTAAAGTAGACAGCATTTTAAACAAGGATTCTTTTTTTAATTGTGTACCAAATTTGGAGTGACCGACACTGACAATTCCGGCTGATCTAGTTACTTCGACAAACGGGTTTGCGCCTTGTCTTTTATCTGTTGAGGACAATTGTTGAATCTTAAATCCAGAAACCATGGCAACCTGGTCCTGAAACTGGCACCAGCCCAGAACAGATGCCAGAACCAGCTTGGCGGTTTTGAATTATTAATTACAACGATAACTTGATAAGGGTCCTCATTACCACAAAACCCGTCTATAAGGTTGATTATGTATAAAATACAAGTGGCTAATGGAACTAAATGTGTTACTAGTCAAAATGAAAATATAGTTGGGTAGAGTTAGACATAAGGGAATGAAAGTTGTGGCATGTGCAAAGTAATGCGATAAGAAAGTTAATAATGAAAACTGTGCAGTCCCTCCTTCACTGTTATCTGGCCTTTTTCACCAATCATCCTATTCCCATTTAACTGAATCCATCATTACTTAAATGCATTACAATGGTTCCAAAGCTATTCATCAACATGGAGCAGCTGTACAAAACAAAGCCTTCATGAGGTGACTGTTTGTGCTCAGATGAGGCACATGTGCGAGCTTCTATGAGTGAGAACAAAAAGGCTGTTGGAAGTAGATTGGGGACCAGATGGCTTTTACCGGTAAACTCCACTAACTATCCCTCGTTTGGGCCGGGGGGCGGAGGGAGGGGGTGGAGACGTAGTGATCAGGCTGAGCTGGAGCAACTGATTAATCTCTTTTTTTTCTAATCTGTTGGCGGGAGATTGAAGAGTGGATTGATGCTTGGTACGCGCACACGAGAAAACATTGACATCCTCCGCTGCCTTCACTGGAAACTAAAGTGGATTTGGGTTTCGAGGTTAGGGCCAAAGTTCGTAGGTCACTTGTGAGGAGCAACCAGACAAGACACTTAACACTTAATAGAGGCGTTAAAGGTACACTGAGAAGTTCAAGGTACACTGAGAAGTTCAAGGTACACTGAGAAGTTCAAGGTACACTGAGAAGTTCAAGGTACACTGCGTAACATTTCACTCAATAAATAGAGTGAATCGAAAAATACTGAAGAAATGAACAAACACGTGTCTTTGCTGTGAGCGGCTCCTCCCCTAAGACCTGACTTGTAACTTTCCTGGGAGGGGGGACGTCTCTAAATCTAAAGAAATTCTTTGATTACCCACTGCAAAATATTGCATTTTATATGGTTATTAGGAGCATGGTTGTAAAATTAAAAATGTGGCGCAGTGTACCTTTAAACTATTTTCAATATGTGAAGAAACAGCATATAGTCCCCTTAGAATTATAAGGTTCTATGTACATGCTAAGTAGCTATTTGGTTTGGAAATGGGTAATGTGTTTAATTTTTGCTGATTAAAAACCTCAAAAATGCACCAAACTTTACAATAATCTGATGTAGTTTTCAGGAGGGGACTGGGAACAAGAATAATTGTTAGGAGACAATTATGTGGTTGTGCTTATGTTGTTTAGCCAAAAGAAAATATCCTAAATCCTCACTTACACCATATAAAAAATCCCTCTCTTTCATTTCACATGATACATTTGTATCCTTTGCCTGTAAACCAACTTGCCTGAGAGAATGCTGAGAGGTTACTGAGTGTGGCAGTCCACTCAGTCTCATTGACTTAACCACTGACCACAATGACCTATTTGAAGCCCAGAAGTGAAAGTAGCAGCGATCTTACTTCGGAGCTCATTGGCTTAGCTGCTCGCCAGTGTTAAAAGCGGCAATGACTGCAGCCAGTGCAAGGTGCTCAGCAGTAAACAGTCAGACAACACAGACCTTTAAACAAAGCACCGAGGGCTGCCCAGTGTCCGAGCCCTGTAATCTCTTTAGGACGTTAGGATCAGCTGCTAAACTGAGCAAACCTGCAGCAGTCAATCCCGCTCACAGAACATTTAGTTAAATCAACAAGACTCAGTGCCTTTCGGTCAATATTGGTAAATTCATGTATGTCATTCAAGACTGGCCTGGTCGGAATACAACTTGAGTTTGAGCATTTTAATTTTTGTCAAAGCACGTTATTCTGATGAGAAATGCACACTCAACTTTGTAGAAAATGTACCAATATTTAGATACAGGGCAAAATTCAAATTGCTTTTTATTTGGAGGGGAGTCTGGTGCCAGGAGGTGAGGCGTAGGTGGAGACATTCAGGAAACTGACGATGCCAGGAGGCAAACTCACAAGGCTGAGGCTGGCAAGGTGCCCAGCATATGTACTGCAGCTTTCAACCCCTAGGCTCCCACACATAAAAATACTAATACTAAATACTTGCTCCACTGCATAGAAATGTATTTTATATTTACTCATTTGGGAGTAAAGCAGAATGGATTTGTTATAATTCCAAAATTGATTAAAAAAAAATAGGTACAATATCTATTGTGATTAACTGTGTGATGCCTAATTCCCAGCTCAAAAATACAAAATGTTTACAATGAAAATCACAGCTGAAGGTTAGACACATCATCATGGTCAGCAGAGCTAGAGCGGCATAAATACTGCCCCTGCACCTTTTGGTTTAGACAAGATAAATATAATGCTACATTCATTGACAGTAAGGCTGGGCAATAAATTGAATATAATCAAAATCGTAATCGTCTCAACTTTGGTCAATCTCAATAATCGCCACATGGCTTTTAAATCATCAGATTTTGCAGCCAATTTTATGGCTGTAACATCAGGTGGTTTGGAGTTTAGAGGAGTACAATGGAAGATTTGTGTGTGTCAAATGGTCCTGAAATGGAAATCAATCATTTTTAGGTTTACTTAAAAGGTATGTGTTGTCCATTGTCGTGAATCAAAAGCTAGTTTACGCGGTTTTAACATAAAAAATAAACAGCTGTGCTCACAAGTTTACAAACTCTTTTAAGTTTACATACCCTTTTGGTGAAATACAGGAGTCTCTGACAAACTTGGACTCTCTGAAAAAAATGTTTGTTTGTTTGTTTCAAGATGCACAATACTGTATGTAAACTTTTGATCAGGGACATTTGGCTAGTTTCTAGTTGAAAAGCGTGAAACAAACAGGTTTTTTGACAATAAATGGCTTCACGCAACCACTAACCATGAGTGAATATATATATATTCTATGAAAATGCAACTCTATGACATTCTGCCAGGGTATGTAAACTTTTGAGCACAACTGTAAACCCAAGATTGATCAATATTACCAAAAACAACATGATTATTTTTTTTGCCCAGCCCTAATCCTGTCTTAAGAGCTGTTGGAAGTGGATTTCTCCATTGTGAGATCAATAAAGTATTATCTTATCTTATCTTATCTTGACAGTCATGTTACGCCATAAGCAGACCAAGGGGCTGCGGAGAGCATTGACTGAATATATAAATGAATATATAAACTAAAGGAGAACCTAAAATGATGAGGCTGTTGAAGCGTGACGTGAAGTGGAAGAGTACATTGTTACCGCTGTGGCCCAGAATCACATCAGCCCCTGGGGAAAACTCCTGGTGCTCCCGATAGCTGGTCCAGTCCTGACTCCCAGTGAAGGAATGTGGTAGCATTTCATTGCCTGTTAGCTGCTTCCATGTGTAGTCGAACTGCTGAAACATCCACACGGAGTACATCACCTTCACGGCGAGTTGGACGTCAGCTCGAATACAGAGACATTTCCTGTGCTGAAGTGCAATGGCTGTGACCTTCACCCCGAGGCCTCCGCGAGTGAACCCACCGGGCTCGGGCTCAGAGTGATGCCATGTCAGTTTGGTAACAGGAGAGCGAGGCGGCGAGGGGCAGGAGTGATGAGGGGAGCGGGGAGAGGGGAGATTAGCAGACCCGTATCCAGGTAACCCACGCAAACACTGTCAAAGCAAGAGTGGACGCGGAGGCAATCAAAGCACAACGGCACTGTTAATGATATGCGGACAAAGGCCAGCTATTGTGGCATTTCAACAACTCCGCGGATAGAGTTACTGCACGGGCACGCGGTATTGTTTGGACTACGACGTTTAAGTATTGCACCTGTTAGCAGAAGCTGGAGTGGTTAGCGATGAAAAGAAAGTATGAGAGGTAACTTAACCGAGTCTAGACACTTTTCTTTGGTATTGGATCAAAAGGGAATCACAAAATCTTATCTTATCTTAATCTTATTGCCAAAGAACTGAGTTTACTCTTTTGAAGTAAACTTATATAATGACCTTCAACAACTGCCAGGAAAATTGTTATAAATTGTTGTATAATGCACGTGCAATTATCCATGACACCAAAATCTGGCTTAAATGAAACTTGTTTAGAAATAAATATAACAATTACATTAATATATTAATATAAGATTACAGCAGAAGTAACTGTTTTATTACATTTTATTATTATGTTTATTTTGATCAAAATACTCTAAACCCGGCTATCGGAGTGAAAAAAAGCGAGTCCCGTACTGTGCCTAACGCGAGCCTCTCTCCTTTGAGGGTCTTGTAAAAACCATCATGTGCTTCACTTTTATACGTGTAAACAAAGCTAGATCTGGGAGGTTTGGTGAAAATATCAGCGTTCATCGCCATAACTGTGAAGAACTTTGCTTATTTCTAAGGTTAGCATTTAGTTTTTTGCCGTCGCAGATTTAATGCGTCATCCCCCGCTCCACACACAGCACACGCAGACGCTCTCCGTTAGTTCATAGCTAAATACAGAAGTACCTGTTATGATTTGGCTCCTTGTTTGTCTCCGCCTTGTGGCTTCTTGTTTTGTCTCTTCTTTTTTAGGCTTGGCTGTTGAGGGGAGTGGTCTCCAAGCAGGCACACCTGGCTCCAATTCCTCATCACTGCAATACAAAGACCTCAGACTCTGCTCCATTCAGCGCCAGATTCTTCCGTGTCCACCTCATGGTATTTTGGCTCTGTAATTAATTTTTTGTCTCGTGAGAAGTTTTTCATCTTTGTCATTTTTTCAGATATCTGCCTGCTGTGGAGCCACTCCCCAAGCCAAGCCAAGTCAAGCCACCACGTTTTATTAATTAAACCACATTTTTGCATCGCTGCTTTCGCCTCTGTGTCTGCTCTGTGGTCCAGTTCACTCCATCCTAACAGTACCACGGCTTTTTGACATGTACAACTTAGTCCAGGAGAATAGCAGTCTACAAAAGATGAAACGTGTGCTCTGTAAAAGGGCTGAGAGCGGTCCATGTCATGACAGGTCGCGCTTTAGCACAGGTTTACACACGTGTCCAGCATGTTACGTTGTGACAGTATTCACGTTAGACCTGGTTTGGCTATAAGTCCGCTCACATCACCGACGAGTCATGGGTTTATTCAGTCCTCGCTCTGCCATTGAGTTTAGCAGGTGGAAAAGTATTGCAGCCATATC
>OMNZ01103094.1:0-15365 GCA_900303255.1 Lesueurigobius sanzi | reverse complement strand
CATGGGTTTAGTCCAGTCCAGTCCTTCAGTCCTCGCTCTATCCATTGAGTTTAGCAGGTGGAATAGTGTTGTAGCCACATCTGTAGCACGCTGTTCTGTTTACACCCCGCCTCTCTCTGAAAGCCGTGTCCACTGATATATATATGATATGGACATGTGCATAATCTAAGTAATGTGTTAGTGAGGCCTTGTTTTACGCACATAGGGAGACTACACATGGCTACACGATGCCTGCTGCTCTTTGCGCCGCGGATAGCATTCATTCTCCTGTAATAAAGCAGCACGTGTGTTTATCGAATTTATCGAGCCTAAAAATGTTATCGTCCTTCCTTTTACTTATCGAGCGTTGAGTCTATATATAATAATTATCGCGACAGGCCTATAAATGGCTTCACGCAACCACTAACAATGAGTGAAATAAAGTTTTTGTGTTATCATTCATATTCTCTGAAACATACATAAGTTTACATACCCGTAAACTGTATGCATTTTGACGGTTATTGAATTTTCACCTGCCCTCCACCTTAATTTTAAACTATAGGCTCTTTAGAATGTTGGCAAAATGGTTCAAATTTGAAACTGTAAGAATTGTATTGTAGATGTGAATCTTTTTTCACATAGACATAGTACACGCAAATATGCCAGAAATATGCAAGAAGTCATTTGGAATATTGCTACAAGCTGAAAGACAGACACTCCTGTCTCTATTCTCCATATTGGCCAAAATACAGACACGCTGTACCCGGTGAACTCAACGTTACCCAAAGCTGTAACAAACACTCTCTAAATCTGCTAAATCTGCTAAGAACACCCACCCTTTTCCTCACACTGTTAAAGCGCGGCCGCAACGCTTCCAGAAAGTACACAGTGCTCTTTTCAAAACATTTTTCTGTGACGACGGAAAATGTTAGCCAGTAAAAAAAAAAAGCCTGCACGAGTTACAAATACCGATTCTAGCGCAAGGCCGCCCAGTACTGCTCTCCAAGGAGGGTGACGCAATCCAAAGATGAGGAAACTGGAGGATGGAGAAGAAGAAGAGAAGGGGGCACAAATATGTTGACTATTATGAGCGAGAGAGCCCCTCCTTCTTCTTCTTGGGTCTGACAAGTTCCACGGCTGGTCCCACCCAATGAGGAGAGGGAGAGAGAGAGGTCCATCCGGAGCGCCTCGTGACCCGGCTGATTAAAAGCAGTTGGAGTCTTTGGGTGAGATATGGCCAGTGGAATGTGGAGACTGTGGAAAGGCCCGAAATAAAACTCGCGGATAAGAGGTGTGCGCAGTTGTGACGCTCTGTGTGGACATGGGGATGTCACGATTCTGCATCTTTGAGTCGCGATTATTGTGAGGAAAAATATCGCGATTTTATGATTATTATTATTTATGATTATATTTTTATGATTATTCATGGTATAACTTCTCAAAACCTTTAAAGTTTAAAGTCTAAATGTTAACAAAAAAGAAACAAGGCATTATATGTACAATTTTATATTTGTTTAATGCCTGTTTTAAATCAGACTATGTAAAAAAAAAAAAAAAAGATTTGCATCCATTCATTCAGTAATCTGTGTTTTCTTACATAGCTAAGTATGATTACAACAAATGTGCACTGAAATGTCAAAGTAATAATCAAGACATGTAGGCAACACTGTTTGACACCCATTTATACAGATAATCAGCAAAAAAAGTTGATTTGGGGGTCAGTTGCTCTTTAACCTGCCGCTGACTTTATGAGTTTTAGGTGGATGCTGTTCCTCCAGCCTTTACCGGCGAGTGCGCTGCATAAAAGCGGTTCATCGTGGGTTCTACAATTGTAATGATCAACCTACTAAAACGGGTTAATCTTGACATCCCTGTGTGTACATATGTGCACTTCCACGAGGGGACGGACGGTGCTCGGGTGCAGCCGCTTGTGCCGATGGGTGATCAGTCAAATAGAAAGACAGGTAAAGTCAGATGCATAATGGATGGGATCGGAGTGATGGGCTGGCTTGAGAAAATTGATTATGCACCTGACTCATGCCTTTTTCTTTCAGTTATCTGACCCTTTTAGTCTTTACAGGGGTCAGTGGCTTGGGTCTTTAGAAATAAATTTAAATAATTATTGTTTATTATTGAGTGTGTTTGTATGCATGTGGAGCAGCTGGGAATGGCTTCCCACAAAACACAGTATCTTCAAAAACTGGTTTCGACACAATTTTCAGAAAAACAACTTTTTTTTCCAATTTAATGGAATGAATATAGAATACAATAGAGAACTTTTCATGGAACTCAACAAATACATAGGCTAAAATGAAATTGTTTCTCACCATCATCACAGTGCAACTAATAAAATATTTCATAAAAGGCGAACGGTTAAATACCTCCAACCATCCATTCACCATTCATCCTTAAAAGAGACACTGCTATATTTTTATGTATTATTATTATTATTACTATTACCTGTTTTACAAACTTATTTTCTTCTTTGATGGCACATTTCCTGACTTTTTGCACCCCCCTGTGTGATCCTGTCCTAAGAGCTGTTGTAACAAGTGAATTTCTCCATTGTGAGGTCAATAAAGAACTATCTTATCTTATCTTAAAAAACTGTCCATCCGGCGCACTCTGACATCCGATCACACTGGCATCAGTTTATCGAGTTCATCATAACCACGGGAGACTAACGGATGGGAAGTGGGCGTAGCTCACTTAATGCACAGCCTTTACAAGAAAGTGTTCAACATTCAGCTAAATCTAATGCTCCTGTAGCTCCTTCCTGATGGCAGAAGAGAGGGGGTTATGCCCTCTTCTGCATTTAAGTAAATAAACACATTTTAAGTTACTCCAAAGCTAAGTTGTTCAAAGTCCTATATTAAAAAATGACTAGTCTAAACGGTCTACACTGGAATGTGATTTGTTGAACTCATTGAACAACTGATCTGAACATTTTCTTTACATCAGGGGTGTCCGAACGTTTTTCATCGAGGGCCACATAGTGAATTGCATATGGCATGGAGGGCCAGAGATCGGTGGTCAATGCCATCAAACATTCAACTGGGTTAACTTAAGAGAGGTTTAATCCTTAACCCCACATCTGTGTTTAGTCTGGAACCTTAATGCAAGCTCTGTCTCACAGTAAAATGTTAGTTTTTGAGACTGTAATTGTGCAGAATTCTAAAACTTGCAGAGAAAAATATCATCTCTAGAGATGTGTTCCAATTCAACAAGAAGCTTGTGGGCCACCAAAAATTGGTCTGTGGGCCGCATTTGGCCCCCGGGCCGAACATTGGGCACCCCTGCTTTACATCAGCAATTGAATCAACCATAGCAGTCCAAATCATGTCCAAACCAGAGGGCATTTACAACCTCATCTCCTAGGAGCCAAATGTAAACCAGGCTAAGACACTGATGGCCGCTGACGGAGCATGGTCTTTACTGCTCCACTCCCATCAGGGGGATGCTCAGTGCGGTCTCAGTCAGGATTAACATGTGTTTTGCTCCTTAATTGAATAATGAAGTGATGAGAGGAGAGGAAAAACCACATGACCCGGGACTAGGCCAAAAGTCTGCCAGAGGCGGCGTGTGTGGCGAGGGCCGTAAATGCTTTGGTTTTTAGAGAGGATATTTTTTTCATATGCGCTGTGGCTGTGCGCCTGTCAGTGACTGGTTCATTATCTCTCCGACATGCCGAAGGACGACCCCGCAAGAGGGAAGACGCTCGCCGCATCTTCGCCTATTGTCACACTTCATCCGTCAGACAGATCAGGACGAGGCTTTGGCGACACGTTATGTCATTCAAGCCGTCCGTCATAACTGAATTCAAAACGCAACTGCACTTAGTTTTTTATAATGGGGCTTTGAAACAGTCCATCTGCTCTCATAAACATGTCATTCTTTGGCAGTGTCCATTCATATACTACAATGACACATGTTTTGCATTTTACAAGACACTATCAGGAATATTTAAGAGTTTCCCAAACTTTTTTAGCTTCCCGTGTACTACTAAAGACTGAATTGGTTTTAAAATGAGCTAAAAGGTGCAACAGGTGTTAATGGTCAGTAGTCGACACTTCAACTACGGAGTACAGATGAAGACTGAAGAAGCTTTGCCTACGGTCAGTAGTATAATACATTTTTTAATGTATATGATGATTTAAAAAGCAAGCAGTGTCATTTGTCATACATGTTTTTTCTCCATATTCATAGTCCCCCTCTATTAAAGGGAAACAGTGATGCCAGCTAACACACTTTCCCCCATAAAGGATGTTAGAAATGCAATAGGAAAAGTAAGAAATAAGTCTGGACTACAATTTTTAAAGTGAGTTATTTTGTTGGATAATATCTGTGGAAAGTCTGAAAAGTTCATGAAGAAAGGTTGGGCCAAATAATTTATTTTATTAAGCTTTTTATGTTAGTGACACATAGAGGGTTCCACAGAATTCTTGCTTGCTCTTTTGTCATTGGTATAGAGGGGAGCAACGAAAAGGTTAACGCCCCCTTTTAGGTGAAACAAGAGGCACTGTCCATTGAGATTAATGGGGAAACATCGACTGAGATCTTCACATTTACGTCGGGAAAAGAACATTTTATGTGTTTTGTATATTTGTCTGATATAAGAGGTAAACAAATTAGATTTTTTGCTGTAGAAGATTCACAGAGAGGACAGTTAATGTTTTAAAGTGGCTAAAGTTAGCAGGAAGTTAGCATGTTCAGTATTCAATATAAAGTGTTTAGCCGTTCATAGTGACTTAATTTGATCAAACCCAGATCAAATTCAAATGCCCATATAACAGAGTAATTTTGCAGCTTCTTATATTTCACTATTGCTTCGTTTTTGACCTATGAACGGCTAAACACTTTATATTGAAGTCCGAACATGCTAACTTCCTGCTAACTTTAGCCACTTTAAAACATTAACTGTCCGCTCTGTGAATCTTCTACAGCAAAAAAATCTCTTCATTTGTTTACCTCTTATATCAGACAAATAATATATAAATATATAAAACACATAAAATGTTCTTTTTCAGACGTAAATGTGAAGATCTCAGTCGATGTTTCCAAATTAATCTCAATCGACGCTGCCTCTGGTTTCACCTAAAAGGGGGCGTTAACCTTTTCGTTGTTCCCCTCTATAGAGGACAATAAACGGACCAGGAAGTTGGTCACGTGGGCTCACCGTGCGTATAGCCAATTACTGGCATTATTGAAAGTTTTCTGTCATTTTATGACATATGCTTTTCATAAAGCATTTTATTTGTATTGCATATATTTTTGGCAATGAAATATAAATAATGGATAGAGCCACATTTGTATTTACATTTTTATTTTGTTTAATATAATAGTTACACTGATTTATTCAGAGGGGATTACGGATAACGTGTTTGGTTTTTGTGAGTGAAAAAAAAATCTATAAATATTCTAAATTTGCTTGATTTTTTTGGCGTTCAAAAGTCAATAAATCAGGCTGGGAATTACACATTGAAAGATCCCTCTGAACAAACCTTGAAAATATGGTTAATCATGCAAACTTGCACACAGCTAACATTTCATAGAACACAGAGCGGTATCCCAGCCTGAATCTTAATATCACTGTCGACGCCCCCACACACCAAAAGTGCATCACAAAGACCTGATTCGATCACCGTCAGGAACGACACGTGTTCGGCCATATGCAGAATCAAAACAACACGCAGAGAAGCCATTTGGCAGATGGGCCCCGAAACTGGGAAAGCAGAGCCGAACACAGTGGGTCTCCAAGCCGCAGCGACCACACCCTCTCCCAGCTGGAAACTATAACAGCCTCACATCTTCCTCTTTCTCCTTTTGCCCTGTTTACATGCAGAGATTAGCAAAACACAGTCCACACTAGCTAATAGCATCGTCTAGCTTTCTCTTGATCAAACTTCTTGATATTGACCTACTATAGAGAGTAGAGCTGGCTATTTTGATCTTGACTGTGAAACATCCTGCTTGTGGTATACTGTGCCATCTGTTTGAGCATTTGTCATGATTCGGTAATCACCCTCTGAATTGTATGCTGTTTCAAATGATCTTGCTAGCAGATTAATTAGCAGAAAAAATGCTTGCCAGCCAATATAGAGTAAACAAGCAGAAGAAGTTGGCCTAAATATTTATTTATATTTGAAGAGTTCATTTGAAAAAGCATACTGTATATCTCGTTAATTTTTTTTTTGCTAAATAGTTAGTAAGATATTTAGCCCATCACTGTACTCTACAGGTTACACCAGTAAAAGCATTCACTAGCAAGGACCATGCCACAACCAAATGATGCAATGAGGAATTTATTGAAATGACAGAATTCTGTAGAGGTGATGGTGGGCAGATGAGACTGTGGGTGGGGGCTCCGTCTCTGAAAGCACTGTCTGCCCGGCGGCTTCGGGACCCCCCCTTCTGCAGGAAGTCAGCCATGAAGACGAAACATGAGAAATGGGAAGGGAGGGTGGGGTCGACAGTTCGAGCGAACAGAATGGAGGGGTTTGGCTGGTTATAAAAGGGGGGTGATTAGAGGTGTGGCTGGTCTGAGGGAGTGGCTTGAAGAAAGGAGGTTGAGACCTGGTCCGCTCCTGAACCTCAGTTAACAAATATTAACTCCATAAGTTGAATCAATTTGATCAATAACTAATGGCTTAATATTTCTAACTAAAATAGATCTGGTCATTAAAAACCCAACTACACAAAAGAGAAAATTACAAGCAAACAGTGATTTTTGTCAATGGCACTTATCTGTTGTTGCAAATTAACTCTTCATTTATTAAGGGGAGACACTGCAGATAAAACTTTTTCTTTTTTTTGTCAATTTTCAGGCTTTGGGCCAATTTGCTCGTATCCTTTTAAGGATTTCTGAGGGCAGCAGCTGAAAGAGGAATGGGCTACTGGACTTCAGACAGTGTTTAAACTTGTTTTTAAGATTTATATGCATACAGTATGTAAACTTCAAAGTAGTCCAGGCAACTGTACTGACTCCAACGCTGCAAAAGTATCCTCATAGTCCACCAGTAAGGGTTAAACTCTGATTGTAAGCTTTCATGCACTATAAACATGCCAGGGAAAATTGCGTGCATTAATAATTTCATTTAAAATGAGACTAAAGTTCAATTCTTTCAAAGCATGCCTCTTCCTTTTGTCCGACTGCATCTGAATCAGCCCTGGGCCTCATCTGACAGAGGGAGTGTCCACTACATTCTCCATCACCGCAGTAAACGCTCCAAACTTGTGAGCTATTATCTCTGGCATGCATGCACAGGCCCCCGTTAAAAAGACAACAAGACAAAACGCCTCGCACACGGATGTCATTGGGATCGCAGACATGATTGTTTGTTAGTGGAACGGCGTCAGAAATAGCCAAAGTGACACCTCTCCCCTCTCGCGGCCTCTTCTGCGACACTGTCAGGTCGCTTTTGCTGGCAATTCATCATCACTGATTAATAAATGGGGCCTGAGCCTGCCTCGCTGCTCTTTTGTGATGAAGGCGATGAATACTAATGTAGGCACGACGTGATGTCATGTCGCTTCATCAAAGGGGCACCAGCAGTGGGCGCATGGCGAGCTCAGTACACGCTGTCTTACGATAGTGTAGTAGGCAGCGGCAGGCCCTCTATCATAGAACCTTTGGCCCCAAAAGATCATTGTGACAAACAGTCTTACATATACTGTGCACTGGGAAAAAACAATAGTCTCACATGAGAAAATGTCTTAAATTGAAAGGGTTTACAATGGTTTGGAGTAGAATAAGACTAGTTTTCCACCAGAGTGTGCTGTCACCCTACACAGATTTACCCGTATTTACTTTTCCCTGTACTCCTTTTTTTTCCATCATGACACAGGCTACAGTTTAGGGGGCGGGGTCCACCGGCTGGCCTGTCTGAGGATCACAACATTGCGAACAAAATACTGAATGCTACAACATCGGTGGATAAATACTGCCTTCTGATGGACTTTATGAAATTATTCTGAAGCTCCACGACAAAACCTACAGAAAACAAGCTGCTATAAAACAAATATGAAGGTAAGCTATATGCTAATTACTAATAGCAGAAATCACCTTTTACAACCGCAGTATGTTATCTCAATTCAGGTACTTTTTAAAGCTATATAAAATACAAGCATCTATTTGAGATGTGTCTTTGCTGTAAGCGGCTCACCTCTCCAAAGACCTGACTTGTAACTTTACTGGGAGCGGGGACGTCTCTAGCTTGTCCTCATGAAAACTAAAAGCAGCCAAACATGAGATTTAAATAGGCTACGTCCTCATCCAAATCCATTCTTCGATTACCCACTGCAAAAGTAGCATTTTCTGTGTCTAGCTGGTCATTAGAAGCATGTTTTGTATTGGCAACAGTATAATTCAAAATGTTAGACAGTGTAATTTCAGTCATTATCTACGGCAGAACATTCTTGCGCGTGGAAAATACTGAAAATGCCAGAGTCCCTTTAAAAAATGTCCCCTCCAAACCATCATACGGTTTGGAGGGTCATATCGGTCATATCTGATTATGAAGGTTTGGCCCCAGAGCCCCCATCAGGCCAACTTACCTACCCCTGCAATAGTGGCTGCTGTAAAGATTCCTCTAACTCCATCCAATGCATGTGTTGGCAATGTCAGAGCAATGTAAACGCCTCTTTTTTAACAGGGGTGCCTCGGGGAAGTGTGAGGCAAGGACACAAATATGTTAGTCTTGCATTTTTATACATGATGCTGCAGAGAATTGTGGTACACATTGTCCTAAATCCATATCTACATGTCATCACTAGATTTAAATTACACCGTGCTTTTCTGGGGATGGAACCATAATGAATTACCTCACTAATACTTGTATGTATATGTATATGATGTTGTATTCATTCATGTATTGCCTTGTAAACATTTTTCTAAAGATCAAGTACAGAACTTTAGTGTATTGGTTAAACCCATCCAGACACGGGGGGAACATACAAAGTCCCCACAGAATGGCCCGCATGGTCCAGGAATCGAACCCAGGACCCTTTTGCTGTGACATAAGAGCGCTACCCACACTGCTACCGTGCCACCACATCACGACAGAAGTAGGCGAACTAGCTCAATATGCCGTGGCTATGAAGGTTAAACAGCACAAATATTGTCACAGATTTTCCTTGTGTCGTAGCAACATCGAACTTGAAATGTTACAAGGTGTGGCTTTAATGTGACACTAATTACAGCCAGAAAAGTAAGGGAAAATATGAAGAGAAAAACAGATAAGTGCCATTGACAAAAACAAACTTAAGCTTGTACTTTTGTCTTTGTTTTTCAGTGATTTTAATGACCACATGAATTTTAGTGAATCAGAAATACAAAGTCACTTGTTATTAATGAAATTTATTCAACTGTACTTGTCCTGGTGTCCTTTTTAGAGGACAGTGATACAAATCTGAAATTATTTAGCTACAAATTCAAAACAGAGATATCTGTTTTTGCAAATGAACTCTTCATATATTATTGCCACATTTTTTTTTATAAAAAAATGTGCCAATAATTTTTTTTGCCACATTTTTTTAAATAAAAAAATGTGGCAATAAAATCTGAATAATGAATTGAGTCAACTTAAAATTTCTGGATTTATTGTAGACATATAAAATACAAAGATTTTTTAGAGAGGATTTTGAGTATCTTTTTTGTGAAAATTCAAATTATGCCTTGATTTTTTTTTTGTGAGTTTTGTCAGCTTTGTCTCCTTAAAGCCCTGCACGTAATTTTGTTCTAGTAGTGGAAAGAAAAATATACTTTGTCTGCATTAGTTACAATATTATTGTAAATATTATTGTAAACAAATAAATGTCATGGTTTGCAGGCCGGTTTTCCAGCATAGTGTGACTGACCCTGCATGTTGTGAAATGTGCTTGTAAACTCATCTCTGTGAAGAAGTATAATGTTTTTTATTTTTTATTTGACCTTTATTTAACCACTGAGATTATGAAACTCTTTTTCACTCCCCGTCCTGGCCCGGGATCGAACCCAGGACCTTCTAGCTGTGAAGCGCAGGCGCTAACCACCAATGTTAAAAATGTGTGAATATCATTTTAATTTAGCCACTCCCTCTTTCATTGTAATAAAAAGAATCAGGTACAGTGCCTTTAATGGGACATCCCTGTTGGACCTATGCAGCCTCTATTCATTCATATAACAAAGAAAATGAGACAAACAGCTTTAATGAACTTGTAATTCAAGCCTATCTATATCTCCCCTTGTGTTTTCATCTGACAGCTGATTGACACCGACACACACCGGCGCTCTATAGATTCTCCGTCACCGTGAAGAGATTAGCCCCGAGTGTCCTGGGAGAGCATGACGTAACCTCCTCGCGGGTTGATTGAGTTTGGATGCACCCTTCGCTCTCGCTCGCTCCCCGTCTTGGCAAAAACCACAATATGCAAAAAGATCACCATGGTGACCTTTCTCTCCTCCTCCTTCTTTGCCCGGTAATATTTACAACCTCAGTCCAATGGAGCCGGGGCGAAATGAAAAGAAACGATGTGCAAACACTTAACCGGGCGACACAAAAGCGCTTTCTGAAAACGGACACGCGCCGCTTAAAGACACACATGCTTCGAGTGTGTAAACGTATGGCCCCGCCTCCGCCTGAAGCTCCTCCTCCCGGTCTGCATTGCACCAAAGTGAACTGCATCTTGTCCAGGAGCAGGTTTCTCCAACGGTGAATCAACAGAATCAATATATTTTTGTCAATTGGGTTTTTCCAAAATGTCGTACGCTGTCAGTTGCCACGGTTACGCTCCAAGGGCATGGCGATTCTTGCTTGGGCGCTATAAAGTGCTGTATGGAATTGACCTTTCCAGACAGGAGCCGAGGATGTTTACTGCGGCGTGGCACACATATGTCGAGGGGATTATGTGAGTGGATGCGTGGAGGGGAAGAGGGAGGGAGGAAGAGGAGGAGGAGGAGGAGGAGGAAGTGGAGGGTTAGTGTGGCAGCGTGAGGTGAATCAGCATTCTGTTCACGGGGTATTCACTACACGGGCTCAGCTGAAATGATGGAGCAGAGAGCAATGCGGATCAGGCTTAGAGAGGGAAACCGCTTAGGTGGCAACTGGAAAGAAATACTATGCAAACAAATAGATATAGAATTATCTGAGTGATGATTTGCCCACTGTCAGGATGGCATTGAAGTAGTGAATTGTGATTTTTTTGGGGGACAGAAATTGTGATTATGATTCGCGATTTTAATATTATGTATTTTTCATGCACTTGAGTATTCTCTAGGCATGGGACGAAATGGAAATTTTGTCTCAGAATTATCGTGGACAAAATTACTGCGATTCTCTGGGGCTGTGGTTTTATGGCTATCATCTTCATAACCAATGAGTAAAAATGCTCATATTATTGTTTATTGTCCCAGCCCTAGTATTGTCAGAAAAATATACAGATGTGGCCAAACGTTTACATACCCTTTTAGTCATTTGGAAGTTTTTCATAGAATATTAATGATAACACAAAAAGTGGTTGTGTGAAGCCATTTATTGTCAAAGAACTGAGTTCACCCTTTCGAAATCATAATGAAACAGAAACTACTCAAATGTCCCTGAACTAACGTTTACATGACCTTCAACAACTGCCAGGAAAAGTGTTGAAATACATAAGTTTACATCCACTGACATTCAGCCAGGGGATGTAAACTTTTGAGCACAAAGTTGTACAAGACTAACACATTATTATTATTATTAGTGCATTTTTTTAAGCTTTTCATGACTAGATCTTAATGCCTACACTATAACAAAGTTCATCAGCAGAGGAGAATAACTTCCAAACAGTGCTCATGGGTGCCCATGGTCTTCCAATTTATTTTTAATAATCCCTCAAGGGCCTAGAAAAGTCTGCTCCAAATTTAGTCACAGCTTTAGCCAAAACATAACATTTCTGCAATGAATTGCCAACATAAACTACACAGAGAAGAGGCGTGCTTTAGGTTTAGCGCACAGAGGTTAACTGAGGTTCACAGCAGAGAAGATGGGCTTGTCTGTTGCGTTTAACATGCTCCGATGGTCATCCGTAAAAGCACTATTGAGTGAATGTGCCCTGATGGGAATAACACAGATTCCTCAGGCCTATATGAATGTGCCGCATAAGCACATGAGCTGGCATCGGACTCATTAAAGTGCCGATGTCTTCTGGAAGGCTAGTTTGGAAGTTTTATGACCATTCCTTTCTATTTTCCCGCCTCACTCGCTGCCCCTCGGCTGCTTTCATATGCTAATGGACTGCCAATTGTACAGCCCGCAGTCTGGAATGCTCGTCCACAAAGGAGAGAGAGAGAGAAAGGGACAGACAGATTCGAGACAAACACAGGCCTGATGCACATTAGAGGCCCAGAGCGCAAGAGAAAAGAAAGAAAGCAGCCAGAAGATGAACACTTTGCAATTTAGGCTGCAATTCTTTGTCTAACTATTTTCCAACTGGTTCCTCTTCTGTCACCAGCAAAGAAAATCAGACTGATGCTTTGGTGAATTTGCAGATTTTTGCAGAAAAAGCCAATACATGAAAAGTATTTCCAAACTTTTGACGTACTGAATAACATAAATAGATATTTTGAATGTTGCAGCTCAGAACTACTTCCTTCACATTATCACTGCGTTGTTAAACTTTTTCCTCTCAAAATAACACATGGCTCGGGACAGTTTTTCTATTCCAAATCCTGCGGGGCTTTTCCAGCTCAATGCTAGTTTTCCACCATTAGCCTGATCCATTTATTGACACAATGGCGTGTCAAAAAATCGATACATTAAACAACGATGGACCACACCCACCCACCGCGAGGCACGCTGAAGTGAGGCGTGTCCTACTGTACAGCGCTACCCCCTCATTAATAACCAGGAGTATCCAAACAAAGAGTCACCTCCCACCTCAGACGGAGAGCAGGTGGACCGTCTAATTACAGTCCCCAGGGCCGTTCCCAGATGCGTGCGGAACCCTGTATAATTGGTTTCCTCATCTATGAATTATTAAAGCCGATTGCTCTTTGAGGGGCTGACAGGTTTGGGGTCGGGACATCCTAACCTCCGACACACAGACTTCCCTGTTCAACCCTCAAGTGGCGTGTTAAAGTCTTTACAACAAAGTGGGGACTATTAAAGACATCCGCGTTCACATACACGATGGAGTATGTGTATGTGAAGGACGTGTGTGGAGCTATGGCATAAAACATAGGCCTGTGATGTTTGTTTTCATCACTCCCTTTGTGTCAAGTTCTTCTATTCAGACTTGTGAATAATGACCAACTCTTTATGCAGCTTATGTTGGAGCAATGTCCAGCATTCTCTTTCAGAAATGCACATCCAATCCACACAGAAATTCATTTTCTCTTAGATCACTTGCCCTAGATTTAAGTTTGTAAGTAAAATTATCTTCCAATGGAACAAGTACTTTAACTATTAAAATATGAAAATAATACATTCAAATTAGATAACAATTCTAATTTTACAGGAAATACAGTTGTGGCCAAAAGTTTACTTATGCATTTCATAGAATATGAATGAAAACCTTTATTTGACTCATGGTTAGTGGTTGTGTGAAGCCACTTTGTTTACGCTTTCCAACTAGAAACTAGCCAAATGTTCCTGATCAAAAGTTTACATATTGTGCATCTTCAAACAAACATTAATTTTTTCCGAGAGTCCTGTATTTCAGCTGAAGTGGGTTTTTCTTTGCTCCTGAACTATTTTCCTGGCAGTTGTTGAAGGTCATGTAAACGTTAGATCAGGGACATTTGAGTAGTTTCTGTTTCATTATGTTTTCAAAAGAGTAAACTCAGTTCTTTGGCGATAAATGGCTTCGCACAACCACTAACTATGAGAGGAAAAAAGACTTTTGAGTTATCATCCATATTCTATAAAAAATGGCCAAAAGATTATGGGAATGTAAACTTTTGGCCACAGCTGTAATTCAGGGTTGGCAGATGCCAGATTGATACAGCTTTGCTATATGCTGTATAGTATGTTTATGTTCATACAGTACCTGCCTGGCCTGGTTAGTACCAGGTCCAAGCAAAGGACATTTGTTCATGGCCGGCCTGTTTTTGTTCATGCACATTTTATTTTTTTTATTAATTGCCATTGTGAAATGATAGATAAAACATAGCCTGCAGTATGTGTCTTATGTCAGTGGGACATAAGACACATACATTCACATCACAGACACTACATTAAATCACCAACAATTCAATTACATTTTCAATGGTTCGTTATTGCAAAAATACTCTATTGTAATATTTAACACATGGCCTATTTTGGTCCCTACTGCTCACATATTACACTTAATTACCAAGGATAGAACCTTTCAAACAACAGAGTCACAATTTTAGAAAAAAAAAAAAATCATAGAACAGTATTTTTTGTAAAATGGTAAAATTTTAATTAAATATCACTCCTTTAATGATCATCAGATTTGCTTCACTTGACTTGCAGCTAAAGCAGAGGAGTGTAGAGTGAAAGAATAATGCCATGTAAAGCGTCTTTGAGTGTCCAGAAAAGCGCTATATAAAACCAATGCATTATTATTATTATTATTAGTATTATTATTATTATTATTATTAACATAGGAATCTGTCACATAATAATCATGTTTTTGGATATACAGTATATTGTGTAAAATCTTTAATCTGCAGGGGTGTTACAACATTATGACACTTGATTGTGACTAACCCCAGACAATAGACATAGTTGATATTATCTTTACTGTCACGTTTTAACAGGGTGACCCCGGCCTTCCTCAGAAGTGTCACCTGACGTGTGTGATGTGTCTTCTATCAGCTGATGTTTCCAGGCATGGCCAACAAGACAGATCTAGCAGACTTGTCAGGTTGGCCACGCCTGCCGCCGCGTGGAGATCTCTGGAGTAACGCATCCCTGGTCTGTGAGTGTGCAAAGCCTCTGTCATCTCTGTTGACTGAACGAGAGCCTCTCTTCCTGATTCCAACAGCCTCTCAGATCCAACCTGTGGACTTGTGGTCCTCTGCTCCTATGGTCTTAGCTTCTTCCCAGTCATCACAAGGTTTTCCCGTTTGCAGTGGTCTGAAATGGCCAATTTGAGGGTCTCTAATAATAATGATAATGGCTTACACTTGTATTGCACTTTTCGAGCCTTATTACAAAGATTCTCAAAGCAATACACTGTAGACATTATTCTTGTTTTTCCTTTGCTTTCTTGATCTTCTTCACAACATGTGTGACAAGATCAGAAAACAAACCAAAACAATAGACCCTCAGATTGGCCCTTTCAGACCACTGCAAACAGGAAAACAATGTGAGGATTGCAAAGGAGCTAAGATCATAGTAGCAGAGGACCACAAGTCCACAGGTTGGACCTGAGAGGCCGTTGGAATCAGGAAGAGAGGCTCTTGT
>OMNZ01103086.1:12200-24290 GCA_900303255.1 Lesueurigobius sanzi | reverse complement strand
TGGCGGTTCAAATGCTAGCATGAATTTGCTTCATTAGCCGGCGCTGAACACAATGGGGAAAGTCACGCACTACGTCCATCTTTATTTACGGTCTATGTTTAGAACCAAGAGAGGTGGGACTTAGAGATCAACTCCTCCTACTGGAGACCCATGAGCGTGTCAAGTCTGTTCATTCGCTGACAAAGCTTTTTGGATAAAGAGCGAAATGTCCTACACTTCAACTACAGAGTACAGATGAAGACTGAAGAATCTTTGCCTACGATGGACATCTCCTGTACGACTGAGAACTTACACAGACAAATCTAAATAATGGAGTCAGATTTAAATGTATGGTTTTATTTTGTTGATATATTAGTTACAAACGTTTGTTCAGAGGGAATATTTTCGATATTTTATGTCGTTTTTGAAGACGTTATTAATGAATGAATCTGTAAACGTCCAAATTTCACCATGTTTTTTTGTTGTTGTTTAAAACTCAGTAATTCAGGATTGAAATTAAATATTGAAAAATCTCCCTGAAAGAACCTTCAGAATATTGTTTAGTAGAAGACTGGAAAGTTTGGAGTCTGTAGGAGCCACTAAAGTGCAGATGTTGTCGTGGGTATTTTGAGAAAATGAATGGTCATGGAAGTTACAATTCCCCATGTAAGTTCTATCTATATCAAGTGCAACAGTACAGTCCATATTGTAAAGACTAGGCCATTTATTTGTTTAAAGGTAAAAGTATAGATGTTAAGAAAGTAAACTGGCCCCCTGCAGTGTCTCCCCTTAAATCCATTAACACATAAACACAAACATAATATTTCTGCCACTAGTGTAATGTAATAAAGCCTGATTTTCTCTAGTGACAGATTTGGTCAACATGATCCCTGACGACGTGTGCCGGACACATGAGTGTAGCTGCAGTAATGTATTTGTACAGTCCCCAGCGCGGCTCTTATGGAGTGTTTATGCTGAATGTAAACAGACGTTCAGTAACACATAATGAGCAGAAGGGGAACCAGTCAACACCGCTCTGCTCTGTATCATTTCCATATGAAAGTGAAGGTTTTCAAACCTTCACAGCAGAGACTCCTACCTCCCCTGTCCACAAATATAAGGTTACACTTTGTCAGGACGGTGACTTTAGTTTTAAGGTATCTTTTAAAGGGAGACATTGCAGGAAAAACTCAATTTCAAGATTTGGGCCAGTGTTAATATAAACTTTTACCAGGGAATAAAAACAAGATCTAAACTTCACAATAAGATGTTGAATTATTGCACTGGTTTAAGTTTCTTCATATAACTGTATGGGAAATTGTAAGTCATGGTTTAGTCCTGGTTTATACCTAGTTTTGTCCTGGGTTTATGGGGTTAATTCTTACAGTATATTATATATATAGTATAATAACTCCACTTTAACTCCTAGACTCCAGTCTTAGTACTAAACAATATTTTTGAAGGTTTGTTCAGAGGCATTTTTCAATATTGAATTCCTAGCCTGGTTTATTGTTGCCGTTTTGAATAATAAAAAAAACAAGGGAATTTTTTTTTTTTTTTTCTTTTTTACACATTTATTCACTAATAATCAATGATGCCAGTAACTAAGTTACTAGTTACTCTACAGTGACCCCCTTTTTGAGTAATCTAATGTAGCCCGGTCTGACCATAGCCTCGTACTCATTTGGGAAATGATTACGGATGGCTAAAGCCAGGCTAAATAACTCATTACTATTTCCAATCCAGTATTCAAAATTACTTTAGTCCAAGTCTGTGAGTTACTATTTTGTCATTTTCTTTAAAAAAAATATTTATTTTGCTTTATTCTTGCATCAGGGAGTGATGGTCTGTGACACATGCACTCCCAATAAAGTGACTATTGGCAAAACAGGTGATCATGTGTGTGTTGGAGGAGTTGTCGGCAGCTGCTGGAAGTAATTAATAAAGTAACTTAAACAAAATAAAATAAAGTAATCAGTAAAGTAACTAAGTTACTTACAACACTGCAAATAACTAGATTCTTAAAACTAAACAGATGGCCAGAACCCCCTCTGAACAAATCTTTGTAAGTGATATGTTAATAATAATCCTAATAACATAGAAACCATCATCATCTCGTTTGGATGTGGGAGTCCTTACTGACTTGTACCCGATGACACACAGCATTTGTAGACTGTGCTTTGCTTTTTGTCACAAAACCGCATTTTCTTATGAATCCCAGCCTTTACTCGTGTCTGTTCTGCTGCCTCCCAATGTGATCCCAGACATCAGCACAACAAACAGCACCAGAACACACAAGCCAAACCAAAATCCAAGGCACAAAAGACCATTTATTGAGACTTAAAAGCCCAGATGGGAAAGCCTTTGTCAACATGTTTTACTATGTCTTTGTTGAAAAAGAGCTTCTACTTTTCTCTCTGTTTGCACAACTCTCAAAAAGAACCAAAACAAAAAGATAAATCTGCTGCAACTCTATTTTAAACATATTAACTAATTATTGTCGAAGGTCTTGGTTAAAGAAGTAAATGCTTTTCTAATTGAAGCACAATACCTTTATCTACAAAAGTAGTTCAGTAGTTAATCTCAAAATAGCAGAAGATTAAAACATGAAAAACTTGTAGATTTGGTGCATTTTCATTGATCTCAAAATGTCTTACCTTTATGTTTTCGTGTGTGTTCTGTTAAACGCAGATCATCATGAGCGTCATGAGGCGAAGGCTCCTTGCCCATAATAGTGAACCTTCCTGTGAAAGCAGGAAGTGGTATTTAGACAAAGGTTAGCTACATTTAAGATACTGAGAGACTGGTCAAACCCACAGAACTATATAAAACATAATGAGCTACTGTGAAAACAAATACCACCTCCTTTGGTAGAAAATAAAGTGTTGGTGACTTTGAGAACATTTAATTTACATTTACATTGTCAAGGCGAACAAAAGTGTTAGATATCCATTTTATCATGATTAATGCACATCTATATTTTGATTTGCCTTCATCAGACGCTAGCTCTGCTTCATATGACAGTTCACATAGTATGACTGTGATTGGTTGCATGTGCCTGTCACTCACTGACAGAGACTGACCAATGAGTAAGTTGGAGAAAGTACGTGTTTGAGAGTGTTAGAGCTGCATTAAAGAGAAAAGGAACTGAGAGAGCGCACCTCCGACATGCTCCTTAGCATTCAAATGGTTAGGTCAGAGCTGCCTTATCCAACGGGTTAGCACAGGCTGAAGCCCAGGGGCCTACCATAGTCAAGGGCCAATCAGAATTAATTATGAACTTTTAAAGAAATAATTAAAATGCTCAATCCAGCCACTAGGGGCAGCCAATATTTTTTTTAAAGGAAGGAATTCCACACCTGTCCAGCAGAGGGCACTGACACTGTCTTATGGCCATACTACCTTTGCTATGCCTGATCCTGTCAGATTTCTGTAGTAGGCCCGCCCTATACCTGACCCAGCGGGCCTATCAGATATCATTGAATTCCATATTATGCTGTAATATAATTTGTCATAGCATCATTGATACTAATACAAATCCTAGCCAATCCCAAGTGCCGAGAAACTTCAGGCGCAACTTATGTACGTGTCTATAATAGTTCTGATGGCGACAGAAATGTCGGGGGAGAAATGTTGGAAAGTGGTGCACAGAAGAGAAAGGCGCAAAAGGAGAAAGTGCGTCGCGATAAAGAGCTGATGAGCCACATGCCTAAGCTAACGGGCTTTTTAAACCAACAAGCTCAACCAGAGGAAGAACCGCAGACAAAGGCAGTTCCATTTTGTGGGATTTAGGGTTAGGGTTGGCACTGAGGGGGGCCTACAATCCTGGGTAAGCCCCGGGGCCTATGGGTACATTAAGGTGGCCCTGCCTCTGACAATCAGCTTGTGACCCCAAATGACTGGACTGTTTTGTTCATTTGGATACTAACTAATCCTCAGATCTCCCAAATCTTGGTCATAGAAAAAACAATAGAAAATGCACTACGTACCGTGGCATTAAATGACTAATGATGACGATTAGTTTTGTAAGTCACCCCTGGAGCGGTTACTGGCCTGTGTCATGTGTAAATGAAAGCACCTGTGAGTTATAGGGGCCCAGCCAGCTCCAACATCTTAATGACGTTTAGGCCCCGAGATGAAAAATGAATATTGTCACAGGACCTCAGACTGACTTAGGACCTTTGGACTTTTCAATCCAAATGCTCACAAGCTCATGCTGTTATTTCAATTACATTTGTACAATACATGCAGCTAAAGAAAAAGGGTGTGAGAAATGGTGACCAAGGTAATAAACCAGAAAGGAATCTAACTTAAAATAATTAGTAAATTAAAATATCTAATTAAAAGGAATGAGACCCAAGTGCCAGCTGTACACGTACCACAGTTTGAGAATCAATGCTTTAAGTTACAGACCTCTGCAGGGTTTTATATGAGTAAGAGTTGCTGATCGTTATATCTTTTATGGGGTTAGATGCTTTCTTTGGCTAAATTGAAAACAGCCATGGCCTTTATTCTTTATTACACTTCTTAGTCAAACAAACGCCATTATTAATACAATGAAGGAGGGTCTAAGGACAGGGGAAGCCCCAGCACTATTAATATTGTAAAATATGTCTAAAATTGTCTTTCTATTTTCTGTGAAGCCCTATTCTGGGCTATACAAAATAAATTGAATTGAATTGAAATGATTAGAGTTGGGAATACTTACTGATGATGAGGATAAGGATCATTTGTCCTTAGGTAGCCCATTGGGTAAAGTTTTGCATAATAGAGGTTATCCGCTCTAATCAGAGGCAGGCGCGGTCCTGCAGGGAAGTGAACGTGTAATAAAGTGTGTGCTTTACTGGAGGTAATCTCTGATGCTGCCTTTCCCCCTATCATGCTTCAAAGCCGAGATGCCACATGAACAGGAGTAATTAAAAACCATCAAAGTGGGTCTATCCAAAACCCAGGCTACTTTTCTATCAATTACAAGGGGTGTGACAGTCAAAAATAAACGGATAAGTCCCGGGCTGTATCACGCGCGCACAGATGGAGAGGTATGTCCGGGGAAGCTACGGGTTAATTTAAGACTGGGAGCTAAACCTGCTGCCAATTAGGAACAGTGAGCCACATGTTGCGAGAAGGGGCTCCGCCGTAAGCGCAGGGGGCAGAGCGCGCTCAGCTCAGCCCCGCGCGCTCAGGATGGACACGAGCTGATGTCTGAGGGGAGCTGCCAGAGCGCGTCTGCGAGAGCACTTAATGGGTGACAACCAGTGGCGGTTAAAGGATAAATAGTGAAGTGAAGGGTCTCCACTGCTCACCTTTTGGATTTACAGTAACCTCTTGAAATGAGCCGGGTTTTAGTGTTGTGTTTTCTGGTTGTGGCTCCTCTGAGGAGGACACACAGTGCTTCTGATCTGTGCCGGGGTCCGCGCTGTTTCCCAGCTCAGGACTGGGGCAGGTCATGCGTGGGCCCGAACTGTCAAGGGCACGTGGAGGCTAGGCGTCAGTTCCAGAATCCGGGCCAAAACAGACAGGGGCCAGTGTATCCCGGGGGGTACCAGCAGGACTACAGCCTCCACCAACCCTACGCCATACAGCAGCCTCAGGGGGGCTACGATGGGACGCGGAGGACCAACCCCAGGACCATCACGGCAGAGGTGTTCCATCCCAGCTGCGTAGGGGGCATCTGTCCCACCAGCGTATCCCATCGGTCCACAGGGGACGACAGCAACACACGCGACTGCAAGGGAATCGGCTGTAAGCTTCCACAGTTCATGCGCCAAAAGCCAAAGGTGTGCGTCGGAGAAGGCTGCAGTGCGCACGGGGAAGAGGTGTCCCCAGTGCGGGTCACCGACAGAGCCGCGCAGTTTCTGGATGAACTTCCAGACTTTGGAGTGGAGCGAGGCGCATGGATTCAGCTCAGCTGTGACATGAAGCCAAGTAAGTTCATGTGACGTGGTGTATGCTTTGAGGTTTATTATCCGGCCCAAGAAACGCACAGAAAAGAAAGAAAGAAATAATGAAAAGAAAGGAAAGAGTATGTTTCATTTATACTCCCGACTGAGAGTACCAAAATGCATTTGTCCAAACATTCTCAAATCCTTGTGCATGGTGTGTTGAACTTCATGAAAGAGTCCATAATGGATTATTGCGCTTTTTTGTAAAGAGGGAGTGTCAATAAATAGGTTTCGTTGTGTTTCAGCGACAGGGGGAAATGAGGTCCCCTCTGAGGACGCACTGGTCCTGCAGCTGCAGCTGAGCAAGGGGCAGGAGAAGCTGGTTGAGGCCCTCAGGGGCCAACAGGACGAGGTGCGAGAGCTGCAAAGGCTTCTTACTGAACAACAGGGGGCGCTAATCAACCAACAAAGAGAGATCCTGGAGCAACAGAGAAGGATGTTTGAGCAAATGGAGCAAGTGAGCTGCAGTTTCAATTCTTACAAAAATATGCAATAATTAAACAAAACTAGACACTAAAATGTATCTGAATGTGTTCATTAAACTTATTAATTAATTATTAATTAAGTTTATTAATCTTGTTCTAGGTGAAAGCCCAATACAACTTACTTATGGATGGAATCAAACACACATCACTGCAGAACTTCCAGGGGGATGTGACCAGCCCCATGGAGACATTAGGAGGACAGTTCAGGGGTCATCAGGCCCAGCAGGCTCTGTCTCTGCACAAAGTTGACATGGACGCCAGCGTCATGGAGGTGAGCGCATCCACCTAGAATAACTATTTAACATTCCTACACTGCAGGGCAGTAGTATTTGAGTGTTGTGTGGTACTAAAGTGGTCCTTGTGCAGGTGACCCAGTCCCTGTTGGCCTGTGGCAGCTGTGGTCAGGACGAGTACTGCTCCTTCAGCAGTGGAAGGCCTCACTGTGAGAGGTGCACAGTGTGTCCCGCTGGTTTCTTCCTGGTCGCCCAGTGCTCAGTGCACGCCGACAGGATCTGTCAGGTCTGCTCTCTCTCTATAGGCCTAAGAAAGACACAATACAATAGTGTTTTTAACACTTTCCTGGGTTTTTACAGGACAGAGACGAGTGCCTTGAGCTCACTAATCTTTGTGGTGACACACATAAATGTCTCAACACTCCAGGTATGATATTGTTCAAAATGTTCTGTATTGCATTCTTGATATTTTCCAGTCTCATATTATTATCACCTTGGACTTATGTATTTAACAGGAGAAACATATCAGCAGTTTGTTATACTAAAATATTCAGATATATTTTCATTATTGCAGGTGGCTTCAGGTGCCAGGGGATGACAGAGAGAGATGCAGACTTGGGCTTGTGCACCGGCGGTTATTTCTTTAACTCGGACATGGATGAGTGTCAGGCGTGTAACGAGTGTGATGGAGAGCCCATCGCTGCTCCCTGCACCTTCACCACAGACACCCTCTGCTCTGGTCCTGTTTCCGGAGGCTCTGCTCTGTCTCTGTCTTGGGCCGGGGACGTCAGCCTGTCCTCTGACAAGAAGGGACATATCCTGACACATGTGCCCAGCCTGAAGTTGCACATCCAGGGCCGCAGTGAGGCGGGCCTCCTCTCTGCGGAGGCAGGACAGCTGGTCTTCAGGCAGCATGGCCTGGTGTGGCTGGATCAGAACCTCCCTGTGAGCCATGGCTGTAGGAGCTTCATCCAGGTGTGTCTGAGGTTGAACAGCAGCGATGGCTCAGACGCCCGAGAGCTCAGTGGAGTCCGAGTGGAGCAGCGAGAAGGTCGGACTCTTCAGAGCGTCAGCATCAGTGGCGTGGCAGAGGTCGCCCCTGGTCACATGATCTCCCTCCTGCTCCGTAGTGCCAGTCACCACTGTAACCAGAGCAGTGAGGGTCTACAGCTGTACAACCCATCAGCAGCCTCATTCAGTCTGCTCTGGCTGTCCCACGACACAGGAGCAGTGGCCATGTCCGCGCAGTCCGTGGTCTCTACTCACTACCACACAAACTACCGCCCCGTCTTCAGGATGAGCACCACCTCGGACCCTTATGTAGTGGGACTGACCCATGATGGTAGAGGGGTGCGCTTTGCAGAAAGTGGCACTGTGCGTTTTGTCTTTCAGCAGGCCTTGTACTCCATGGGTCAGGCCTGTGTGAGCGAGGGCTTCCAGGTGTTGGCCTACCTCAGCCAAAATGGGACAGGAGCGGAGCTGTGCCGCAGCTTCAAGCCTGGAGTCCACTACAGAGACACCTCCATATCGGTGTCTGGGGCTGCTAAAGTGGGTCCTGGGGACACTCTGGCTTTTGAGATCTTGTCTCCAGCTCAGTGCAACGTGCGCTTCTTTGGAGATGAGACCAGCATCAGTAAGTTGAGCCTGGTCTGGGTTCCTGCAGCCATCTCCTCCTCTCTGTCTGCAGCAGTGTCTCACACAGGCCTTCCATCTGGAGCTGTCCGAAACAAGCCCCTTTTCTTCCATCAGACAAGCCCGCGGGTGCCCCAGATCGGGATGGTCTCAAAGGGAACGAGTGAACAGAAACGGGACATTGTCTTCAAGGAGAGCGGCACTGCTAGTGTCGCACTAGACCTCAAACTCATTCACTCGTGCAACCTGATCAAGGTGACTCTCCTGCGACGGAGCGACCCGGAAGGCGGGCAGGGAAGCAAAGAGGCAGAAGGAGTTCGTCCTGTGCCCCTGGCCCAGCAGGTTGGGGGGCAGATGCCCGAGGGCAGCCAGTGGGCAAGTGTGAGCCTGAGGTCGTCTTTTCGTGTTCACAATGGGACAGCAGTGTACTTCACTCTGGACTGTGTGCGTGGACGGGTCAATCAGATCAGCCACCACACGGGCAGTGCCGTGTCTGTGCTCTGGGTGGCAGAGTAGTCAAACTTTGAAAAATAAGCATTGCTGCTTCTTCGCTTTGAAAAACATCACAACAACAAAATGCAATAAATATAAATTGACGAACGTGTTCAATTCAACAGTAACTGTAAGAATTGTCTGTCGGGGTCAAATTACAACTGGATATAGTTCATGCAAAAGACTATTGCCTTTTACAATTTCTACTGAAACTTGAACATGGTGCTGTCTTTTGCTCTGTCGTTTTCTGTGTAAATAATTCCCATATTCTTGCGCTGCCTCCAGTTACTGGAAGTGGTTTGTTTCAGGCCTCTTTAGGAGCATATGTTTCATGTTAACCACCATTCTCGCTGCATGCCTTGTTTATTGACCACATTTTACATTCAGTGCTCAAAAACCTAGGTCTTTTCAAGTCTGTCATCAAATGTATATCGGTTGTTTATAGTTAATCATCAAGTTTGTTTTTTCTGTGTAATAAGCTATAGGTTCAAGATAAGAGCCTGCTGTGAAAAACAAGACCAGTGTAAACTTACTGAACCAAAGGATATTTATGGAGATTAAATTTGTTTAAAAGTGTGTATCTTTGTTCTGTTAAATTAACAGTATTAGTAACACTCTCTGGAGTTTCCAAACACACTTCAACATCATTATATGGTGAATTTAACAGTAGAAGTGACCTCCCTCCTATAGAAACCTTTACTCTCTTCACCCTCTGGCACCAGATCAAAAAGCGTATGTGCACATGTTTTCTGACGACCAGTTCATTTTATTTCTTCTCTCTTTGATGTCTGACCTAGAGGCCACTCTGCACTGAAAATCGCTGTATAAATCCTAATTTAGGGGGATTAGCACAATTTATATGTGGGACATAAACCGCCCTGGTGGCAGAAGCAGAACCATTTCCTAAAACAATTTCCAAATTCGCTCCGGTCCAAGGTCGTCCCACAGGCCTCCTCCATAAATAACGCATAACTTAGAGGAGCCGCAGTGACCTGTGTCACACAGTGGAACAAAGACAGTGAGCAAACACCAGTCTGCAGACACATTACAATGACTGCAGACAGATGGAGGCTGAATTATGGCAGTCTGTCGAGTGTCGAGGTCAAAGTCAAGGTCAAGGCCTTTCAGGTTAGTAAGAAGAGTGTGGGCTGCTCACACAGGACCTGTCATGTTGCACACAACTATGTTTATGGGGTGTGTACCAGTGGGTTATAGGCTATTGAGGTAAGTAAACCGTTCAGTGACAAATAAACAGAGTGGACCATAGCTTCAGTTGTTCTCTCCGTTGAATTGTAGCTACCTCTCACATTTGTTCTGTATTAAGCATTGACGTCCATAGAGGCAGACAGTGTATGTGGCCCCATATGGTGCGCAGACTGTTAAAGAAGTACAAGAATGTGTAGAAACAGGTGTAGCCCAAGCTTTGCCCTCGATATTGAAACAACGTGAAACGACAGAGAAGAAGCAAAAAGGAAAAAAGTGAAAATAGTCCGAAAGAAGCAGTGAGAGGGTGAAGTCATCTGGAACCAGTTTAGTCCCTTTTCTCCTCACTTTGAACTTCTCCAGAGCCGTCACTAAGACCTACTTCTGTTTTTACACTGTTTTAGGGAGAATACTGAAGTCCTTGATAAGAAAGAGCACATCTACTGTATAAAATCAAGTATGTTTCAAACCATTAACTGCCTTTGTTGCTCACTATTGGAAATAATCACAATTCGACAAAAATGTTTTGTTTATTTAATTGTAATTTATTACGTTTTCTATGAGACAGCAGGACACCACAGTGTTTTGTGTATTATAATATATTACTTTGACACGGACACAGGAAAGTGAGCTGAGACCTTTTGAGTAATCGTCTTTAACAGTACTTTGTCTTTCAGTCAGTTTATTATTTTTTGTGTAGAAACGGCAGCATTAGCGAAGATTAAAAACAAGGAGCAGTCCTGGTTACAAATCTCTAAAAACATTTAGCTACCAAAGACACCGCTGAGTGGAAGTACGTTGTGTTATACCATTACAGTGACTGTGTGTGGATACAGGGCACTTGTGTGTTGCATGTCACAGGCTACAGCAGACTTCCAATAGCGTTTCTCAATTCCTTTAAAAGGCGCTGCGGTGAATGAAGGAAAAATATGCCAGAAGCAACTTAGTCCTTTGGGTTAACAATACAGAGCAGCATATATATTATATCCATTACTATCTCTAGTGCAAGTGCAGCATACATACTGTGAAAGAGATGCAACACTGACATGGGTTATTGGGAAGGGAAGGGAGTGTAACAGGTGGCGTGATGTGGATTCAGTCCAGCAGGGGGCAGTGACGAGTCTTAGTGCAGAATCTCGATGAGGAGGCGTTTGAAGTCTCCTCCACACTCGGAATCCAGAGCGTCTTTGAGAGTCACGTCATACTTCTCCAGATACATGTCCTTCACCGTGTCCAGGTCGACCTGTTACACGAACACACAAACCTCCCAGTCAGTGACACATATAAGGGCATCATTTAATGTTTACATTTGTCAGGCTTGGTTTTGGGTCTAAGCCAGGCAGGTGTCTCGAACGAGTCAAACCGGTTGCCTGCCTCCAAAGACTGAACTCGTCTTGTGACTTGTGTAGGGTGACCAGATTTTTCTAATTAAAAACTGGGACAAAATTTTATATTTTTTTGTTCTTTTCTTACATGTTTTTTTCATGACTTTTTTAATACGTTTTTATAACATTTTATTGTGATTTTTTTGTCTATTTTTCATCATGAACAATTAGATTTTTTCTTTTTTTTTTCTTGCGTTTTTTCTCTCATTTTTTCCTCATTTTTCTCGTCTTTTCTTATGTTTTTCGCAGGTTTTTTGTAGTTTTCCTCACATTTTAATTAGTTTTTTATGTCATTTTTCCCATGTTTTCTTATTTTTAAAGTTTTTTTCTTCTTCCTTTTTTGTAATTTTTTCATAATTTCCCTCACAATTAAATTGCTTTTTTTTTCGTCATTTTTCTCGTGTTTTCTTATTTTTTTGTAATTTTTCTTTCTGCATTTTTTGTCACATTTTTTTGTCTTGGTCAAAAGTCATAAAGTATCAAGTAAATATGCGGCTTTGGACATGGCACTGGTGAAAAACTGGGACAACTGGGACAGAGGTTGTGTAAAACTGGGACAAATGAATGGTTTCAGATAAATTCACAGGGACATGGGGCAGAGGGCTCAAAACTGGGACTGTCCTGGGTAAACTGGGACATCTGGTCACCCTAGACTTGTGCTCCAGTGAAATCATAAACCATGATTATAAAGGTTTATAATTTTGTCTAAAGACACACACATACTGTATATACTGTACAG
>OMNZ01103086.1:0-11806 GCA_900303255.1 Lesueurigobius sanzi | reverse complement strand
CAGGACTAAAAACATGTCTAAAACAGGACTAAACCAGGCCTAAAACCATTTCTAAACTAGGTCTAAATCAGGACCAAACCAGGTCTGAATCAGAACTAAACCAGGTCTAAACGAGTAAACCACTAACTCCAGTCAAACCTAGGACTAAATCAGGTCTAAACCAGGTCTAAATCAGGTCTAAATAAGTAAACCACTAACTCCGGTCAAACCCAGGTCTAAATCAGGTCTAAACCAGGACTAAACTAGGTCTAAATCAGGATTAAATCAGAACTAAACCAGGTCTAAATCAGTAAACCACTAACTCCGGTCAAACCCAGGTCTAAATCAGGCCTAAACCAGGACTAAACTAGGTCTAAATCAGGATTAAATCAGAACTAAACCAGGTCTAAATCAGTAAACCACTAACTCCGGTCAAACCCAGGTCTAAATCAGGCCTAAACCAGGACTAAACCAGGTGTAAACCATGTCTAAATCAGGACTAAATCAGGTCTAAAGGAGTAAACCACTAAACCAATTCTAAACTGGGACTAAACCAGTTCATAGAGAGGTCACTTTGAAAATAAAATACTTTTACTTTTAACCCAATTGTTTGAATGTAGTGGAGTAGAAAGTACAGATACAGACTCTAAAATGTAAGTCAATGTATTCATCATAAAATGTACTTGAGTACCTATAATTTGTACTTTTTACACCACTGAATACTGCCAAGTTGCGCCCAAAAAAATAATTTAATTTAGTATTCAAATAATGTAAACTGTATTTTCCTACAAATTATAGTTGAATAAGTATGAGATAATCATACTTATTCACTTATTATCCAAAATAGCAAATTCTAAAAGACAGATAACCAGGAAAGTCTTACAACCCTCTGAAAATGTCCCACCAGTTGAGAACCACTGCTTTAACTGATGAATTGACAGTGAACGTCCCTAATCTGAGCAAATATGCCTCCACTTCCGACGGAGCAGACAGAGAATGGTTAACGTTTTCGATGCACACTTGCCTCGGAGCGTCCCACAATGATCCGAACCAGAGTGTCTTCATCGGTGCCCGCGCCCTTCATCGCTGCATTTAGGCGCCGCGCGAAATACAGCTGCGGGTTCTTGGCGCACCTCACTTTGAACGACACACACACACAGACAGACAGAGAGGCGTTACGAAAGAAGCCCGGCATCCGTGATCCACTGGCCCCGTGTCCGATCACATTTCCCCATACCCAGGGTGACGTAGCAGTCTTTGAGCGTCCCGGCAGCCTCCGCGTCGATGGTGTCCAATATGTCTGAGCCCGAGAGCTGCAGGAGAAACACGCTGTAACCCGAGGACTTATGGTTCACAAGAGATCGATTAGAAAGTACTCACAGACTCGTAGGCTTTGAAAGTGGCCTGCAGTTGCATGTAGTTCCTGTGTGTGAGGATGTAGCTGAAGGTTGATTCGTCGGTGCCACACATCCCCTCACCGGCCTGGACAGCAAACAGACAGAGCAGGTTCGTGGAGTGTAATCATGGAGACTGAGTACGTGAAGGTAAACCTCATGACACACTGAGAGCTGTGTAATGATTGGACACCGATTTGTAATGGTATAGATAGTTCTCAGTCGCACAGGAGCTGTCCATCGTAGGCAAAGTCTCCTCAGTCTTCATCTGTATTCTGTAGTTGAAGTGTAGGATGTTTCGCTCTTAATCCAAAAAACTTTGTCAGTGAACAAAGTAACAAAGTAAGTAAAATGATCTGCAAATGAAACACTTAAAAATACATCCCATTGCACTTAAAATCCATTAAGTTATTCTTATGTTGTGTAATCTGAAATTAGGTGAGGTCAGGGTTCCCCTAATGTATTTTTCCAAGCCCAACCAGGGGTCCTTGTTTACCCCAGGTAAACAAAGTGCCATAGAGGGCCACACGATATTGAAAAAGACTTTGTTATAAGACAGGGGTCTGGGCACTTCACCAGTAGAACATGACCAAAGTGAACAGAATTACTCAAAACTGCACGAGTGAAGTGAAATATTACTCCAGGTGTGCTTTTAATAAGGGTATAATGTGATGTAAAGAGATAATTCTAAAATGTTAAATTTTACAGCTGTTAAGAGAGTTAAAAACTACAATACAATTGTGCATGACATCCCACTTTGCTTTGACATTGATTTTGCACAATATTATTGTGATATTTTATAATTTGTTTGTCAGCAGATTCTGACAAAACAAGACAAATTGACTACTGTATTTTCTGGACTATAAGTTGCACTATTTCTCATATTTTGGCTGGCCCTGCGACTTAAATTAAATAATATCTTACGTTAGCACCGTACACCTATTCAGCCTGTTGTTCTCTATTCTATTATTGTTGTTATTATAACTTGCCTTTCAAGATGAAATGTCTGTTCTTGGTCTTGGATTTTGTAAAATAAATTTATCCCCCAAAAATGTGACTTATAGTCCAGTGTGACTTATGTTTTTTTCTTCTTCATTGTGCATTTTTGGCTGGTGTGACTCATAGTCCGTAAAATACGGTAAATGACTAAAATTAGAAAGACATATTATTAAAACTGAACTTGTGCACATTTACAAGTTCCATGCGCTTTTGGTTTTAGCCTGAGTTTGCAAAAATGTGTTTATCTGACTGGTGATTATCGGATATCGGATATTGCATCACCTAATATTACAATACTTTTTTTTTTTTTTTTTTTTACAATACATTGTTCAGCCTCAGTGCCATGTGTCATGAAGAACACACAATCTAACTCAATGTTGTCAACAAATAAAGCTCTAGCCTACACAGTGCATACTGAAACACTTAACACATACTGTAGGTGGTGAGTTCCCACAGACACAGATCTCAAAATCCCATGTTGAAACCCAAGTCCTGCCATGGAAGTGCCACAAAAACAAAACCAGATCTGACCAGAGCTTAGCTAATACTTGGGATTTACTCCTCGTCCTGGGACATGTGCAAGCATTTAGGAAGAGAACATTTTCACTTTAAGGCCGTGCTTAAAACGGGAAATATCAGTCATTTAACGGAAGCACACGTGTCTTTTGAGAACCAACCTCAAACAAAGCCGTGGCATCCTGCTCCGCTAAGGCTTCGTCCACTTCATAGCCCTCGTCCCGACTGGCCTGTGGGATAAAAGGCGAGAGATTAAGGAAAAGGAATGTAGTTAAGCGAGGAGACGTGCTTCAGTTTAGGGGCGGAGGTTCAAAAACAGATAACGTGGGTAACCTTGTGAAATAACACTCATGTGGTATGTATTACTGACAAATATTAGCAAGACTTGGGGAGGATTGACTGGCAGGGGTTAGTCACAATGGGAAGGAAGGAAGAGAGGGAGAGAGAGAGCTGATGGTGGGAGCGCTCTGGTGAAACACGGTTGGCATAAGGACACGACAAAACAATGATGTTGTGTGTGAACAATGTCCCAGTGGGCGACTCGCACACAAGCGACAATACAGTCAATACAGTCAATACAGTCTGCTGAAACGGCCACTTGTCATAACTGAGCTTTGTATTGGCTTCTATAGCCTCTACTCTGGAGTGAAGATAATGTTTATGTGTATATTTAAAACATGACGGAGTTGTGTTTGGCAGAACTGTTGGCTAGTGTGCGAGGCGCTTTAAAGTTTTTTCCCTCTCATGGTTAGTGGTTGTGCAAAGCCATTTATTGTCAAAGAACTGAGTTTACTCTTTTGAAATCATAATGAAACAGAAACTACTCAAATGTCCCTGATCTAACGTTTACATGACCTTCAACAACTGCCAGGAAAATTGTTCAGGAGCAAAGAAAAACTCACTTCAGCTGAAATACAGGACTCTCTGACAAATTTGGACTCTCCGAAAAAAATGTTGTTAGTTTCAAGATGAACAATATGTAAAGTTTTGATCAGGGACATCTGGCTAGTTTCAAGTTTTTTGACACTAAATGGCTTCACGCAACCACTAACCATGAGTGAAATAAAGGTTTTTGTGTTATCATTCATATTCTATGAAATGCACAACTGTAGAAGTTAAAACTAAAACTAAAACTAGTGAAGCCATATTCCCTCTTTATGCTTCCCAATTTTGGAACACACAACCATGCAAATCTTCACCATGAGACCTCAATTAGTATATTTACTGTACGGCAATGTTAAACGAAGACTAATTCATTGTTCATATGCTTTTCTCTTGTGTTTGGTGCATCTGAAGTGGTGCTTGTGCATGAACAGTGCTCTACAAATAAAGTTGAGCCGAGTTGAAAATGTAATCAATGAATGAAGGTGCATTTCATTAGATCTTACTCATTAGTTTTTCGCAGTGCGACATATTAGGGAGCACATGTGTTTAACCAGGCCTCCACCCAGGCAAAACACATCCAAACATGATAAACCCAGTCAGTGAGAGGTAGTCACCTGCAGTAAAGACATGAGCAGGTTCCTGACATCTCCACTTGTGTCATCCTCGATGTCTGCCTCCAGGTCTCGCTCATGCACTAGAATCAGAAATACCGGTATTACAGTATTATGGTTAAATGTAAGGTATAGTTTGACTGATCACCCAATACATGAAAGATGGGGAGAAAAACTATCACCTTGAGCATACGCCTCTTTGTAGCTGATGATATCCTAAAAATAATCAGAAAAAACTTCAATCATTCAAGTGCTCCTTACATGCAATACTCCTTATTCTCATTATGACTGGATTCAATTGGAGCTGGCAGACCTCATTAGTAGCAGTACAGAGGATCTCCACCAGCACGGCCTCATCGGTGCCAGCCCCCTTCATGGCTTTCCTCAGCTCTTTAGCAAACAGCACGTGAGGAGGGTCCAACATGGCCACAATAGCGTTCTCAAAGCTTCCTGTGAGCTCCTTCTTCAAGACCTCTTCCAACTCCTTAAACAAGATCATAATACTACAGCATGTACATATTACGGTAGAATTGGTGTCAGAACAAAGGTAGAAATGTACTTACGTCATCATATTTTTCAAAGTAAGCTTGTTTGATCTCTAAGCGCTGAACTGCGGAGCGGTTGGCCAAAATCTGAATTATGGTCTCTTCATCCGTGCCTGAAAACAGGGAAGGTTTCATTTATGTTTGTGTAATATAGTGAGAAGTCTCTGCCAACAGGAACTTTATCAAAAAACATGGTTGCTGTTTGGTCCTTATTTGAGGCAATTTTGGACTTACACAACTCTTACACAACTATTCAATCCTTTCATGACAGGAGATTTTGTTTGTTGTTGTGTTTGAGCTTTCTGATTGGCTGAGGGCATAGCCAGTTGATACCTTAACATGCAGCAATGATTGGAGGGCAGAATCAAAAATTGTAAACCAAATTAAAGTACAGCAAAAAGCCAAAATAAAACCCAGTGTCCCATAATCTGCAGACTGCAATGCGTTCATTTCAAACCAAGCCTCAATCCGAGATGAACTTACCCAAACCTTTGCAGGCTTTTCTGATCTCCTTGATATCAGCTGTGACATCAAAGTCCTCATATGGAACAATGGTGGGCTGCACAAAAAAAACAATAATCTGATTGATACACGATAGCAAACATACATAGACTTCAGAGAGGCATGGTTAGACTTTAACTAATTCAATTATGCATGAGAGAACACATCGGGCACCCAGGCCTATGATGTCCCGCAGGAAAAGGGCGCAGTCCGAGTGAGTGGGGCTGCTGAGTCATGGGCCCTGGTCCTGCACTTACCCCCCACACACACACACACACACACTTCCTGTCTCACTCACACAATGCGGCCTTATTGATCAGCAGTTCTCGGAAATAACATTTTTGTGCTGCGGCTACCCCTTCCCTCTCCAGCTTTAACAATATGCCCATTGAACGCACAACCACGCACATTTTTCTCACTGAACTAAATGATAAATTATGTCAAATTATAGGTCTATTCATATTCATTTGACTCAATATCTAAAGACTAATTTAACATTATGGGACACTTGTGGCATAGTCTATACAGCAAATATACAGTTTAGCGTAGTTTAAATCTGCCCACAAGCTCTCCTTTGATTAGTCTAATGTCAAAAAACACCAACACTTAATTAATTAGGAAAGGCACCACCCAAAATGTAAACAGGAAATGTAAAGTCACCCTGTAAACAATTTAAGTTCATCCTTACCTGCGCGTTACCCATTTTGCTTTGAGCGCTTTTTTTTTCTTTTCTTTTGCAGTTATAGGAACAAAGTAAACGTGATCGCTGCAATGTGTCCCGTGGAGAAAAGCGCAGTTTGCAGCAGAAGAGATGCGTGCGTCCCCGCTGTCTCCCGTGTCCTGCAGATGTGACGTCAGCGCGCTTTCGTGACAGGAGTGGGCAATGGGCGGATTGTATTTATATATTCTCTAGCCCCTTTTGTACAAAAAACAAACAAAGAAAACAAAAAAAGAAACCTATTCATTCATAAATAGCAGCGGTGCCTCGGTCTTGACTTTTGGACCAGGCAGCTATGGCTTTGACTCATCCCGGAAGTGCTCTAGTGCTCTAGGTTTTGTTTGCGCTCTGGCTCTACCCATGGATCCACCTGCACCACAGGAGATACATTTGAATTATGTAAATAGGTTGCGTTCACGTGACATCACAGGATTCTGTTTAAAATTGAGGATGTGGGCATCTCAGAAGTATATAGGGGTAAATGGGAACTACTTGGTTAATATAGTTTATGGTTAATTAGGAGAGAAAGAAATGTCCCCTTCTGATTAGACAGGAAAACCTCTCATCGGTCCCAGTACACAGGGAAGCTCGTCTCATTGGTCCACACATGATCCTGCAAGTCTCTGATTTGTGGATAACATCAGCAAAGGGAGAGACTTTAGATACAACTATTAGTTACTTGCTTTATATATAAATTCGGGCACAGACAGTAATACGGATTCAATTAGATTTGTAATACATTTAGACTTACAGACTCCTGGGTCTATCGCCTATGAATCTAATCCGCATGAAATAAAAACTGTCGCAAAGTTCAGCGTCTTCTAATGTCACAATGGTGTCAAAAAGCAGACCATTTTCAAAAGGACTTTCTGAAATGGCCCGTGTGAGGACATAAACACTAAAAAATAATTATCAGGTCAAACATCTGATGATTGAGGTCAATATTAGAGGCATAGTTGTTTTTCACGTGTTCATACAATCAGAGCGTTTCATTTGATCTGGCAACTATTACAGAAGTTGTTCAAAGCGTCTCCACACGAGGGCAGTGTTGTATAATGTTACAGATTTGCTTCTTGGTTTGTACTCGATAAAAAAAGTCATTCAACTTATTGGAAAACTGCTCCAGACATGTTTATCAAACTAAAATACAATAGAATGCAGAGGATGCACTATTAAAATCAATACAAAACAAATGAAGACTTTTTCTATAAACATTTAATTCAGAACTGTAGCATTGACTCTTATGTACATGCAACACAACATGATTGCACAATATAAACTTTTTCATGTGGACGCTACAATCATTTGCAACTTTTGGTAGCAACACAACGAACAAGCATAAAATACATTTATTATGTGCACAGTTTTCCATTTGAAAGGCCGGTTATAACCCTTACCAAACTGTAAGATTATCATTATAGTGTGCTGTGGCTTTATTTAATCACCTTCTTTTACAAACCGTTTACGTATTGACATCTTTTAACAGCAACTGAGCCTTATTTTTTTTATTTTATTCTTCCTATACACCCAGGGCATTTTGTTTTCGTGTGTCAAAAGCCCAGTATGATCATGCACATTTTGAAGCAGCTTCACACAGATGTAGTGGTTAACATTGTATATTATCTATAGTGGGTGGATGGTTGGTCAAAGAGAGAAAAAAGCAGTTGTTATTGATTTGGAACTGAAAAATAAAAGGACTGGAACAATGAAATATACTTAAAGGCCCTATTCCTGGTTTATCTTAAATATTTTTTTAACAATGAAAGAGGGAGCGAGTAAATTGAATGATAGTTGTGTCCAAACCATAGAGTGTCTATAATAATGGAGGTACAATTGGCCAGTCCTCTGTGAAGCCAGTTAGCATACGGGGGCGGGGCTCTGGAACCCAGAAGCTCCTATTGACTTCCCATGTAAAGTTTTTTGCCCCTCTTTAACTCATTATTGGAAATAGTCTTGTTAATATGACCCTCCTGTGTTTGTCTTACCACACGCTACACCAGAGATTAGTTTATAATTGTGTTGCACCATTTGAACTTCACTTTTCAGGGTCACTGTCACAGAAATGCTCACAAAAACTAGACTGCACATCCACTACTAGAAAATATAGTCGGTATAGGGCCTTTAATAATCCACTATTAAGCATTTGTAAACACTTCATACACAAATCATTTACATTACACACACAACAAAGCTTTCCTAATATTTTAAATCATTCATAAGCACCTAAATAGTCCCCGTCTCTGGTAAAGGTCAGAAAAAGGGTTTCTTAATAAAATCATTCACCTTTTTGTGCTTATAAATGATCAACAAATAATGAGGAATGCCTTATACATAATGCCTGAAGTATTTACCAATTCTTAACAAATGCTTAATAGTGTGTAGTTATTATGAAGTGTTACCAAAACATGTGACTGGGTCGTCTTGATCATGCATAGTTGTGTCGATTGATGTCTGAAGACCAAAGAGTGCATACAAGCAGAAATAGCAAGTCAGAACAGGACAGACAGATATGTTATTGTATTGTGTATGTATTTTCCATATTGATAAAAAAAAAAAAAACCTTTTACTTAACCAGGAAAGTCCCACTGAGATGTCTGAATCTCCTTTTCAGGGGAGTTCTGGCCTCATGTATATATTTAAAGTGGGGAAAACTGGACCAGACACAGGGGGAGAACATGCAAACTCCACACAGAAAGGCTCCACCACCAGGCCCCGGGGGATCGAGCCCGAGACCGTCTTGTGAGGCGAGAGCACCACCATGTTGCCCAGAATAATCAAAAATGAAAGTGTTGTACGTTTCTGTCTCCTTGAGTCGGCCCTAAGCCCTGAGAAATGGAGACTGGAAGGGCATCTGCCGACAAAATTAAGCAATACTGTCGAAGCAATAATGTACATTTTTTAGTGAAGCCCTGGAAAAGAAGTGCAAATGTAAATAAATAAATACATATTGAAAGCCACTATTAAACATAAAATAATATGAGGTAATGAGAGCAATTTACAGGCAGCACCCATGTAATGAAGTAAATGAATGAGCAGTTACTTATGAGGATGTAAATTACCCACATGCAACTGATAAAACAAAAAAGCTATTAATAAAGCATGAGCATTTTACCAGGAGCCTCAACAATAGCAATCCCCATGTTCCTCTAATCAAACACATCATTGTTCATGAATTATGAATTCAGCCTGAAGGTAAGCTTCTGTGATGTGTCTGAAAAAAAGCCCGCTGCTCGACTCTGCCGTTTCTGCACAACTTTATTCCCCGCTGTCTTTTATCATCACATCTAATAGAGTTGGTCTCTGCTGGCTTATCGCGTAATCTAAATTTATCCCTCATCAATGTACCTAGGGAAATTTGTGTTGAGTAAGCTGTGGTGAGGACTGTGTATATGTTAACAAGTGATTGTCCGATCAACTTTTAATTAAAAACTATGTCACAATGTAAAGTAACAGGCAAGTGTGCAAAAAACTGTAACTGGAGTGACCTGTCATGTTGTGCTCGAGCTGCAACTATAAACAGTAGAATAAATTGAATACTTGTTCTGCACAAAAGGGTGACCCACTGAAAAACTCACTACTCTCAACTTCTCTTGAGTCTTTTGTTGTGAAAGAATTACAATCATGTGTTTTTTTCCCATCATACCAGCCCTCCAGAGTCCGGATCAGGGAAGTCCCAGGGGCAAACGTCGACCATATTGGGTGCACTGATGACTGCAGCTCTCTTCCTCTCCCCGGGGGCTTTAGTCTGTGAGAGGCTGCCGCGGGACGCTTCACTGTCCCGGTACACCACCTCTGGGTCCCTGGACGAGCTCCTCCTCCGCTCCGAGTGCATCATCATCCCGGGACAATCTGACGTCTGACTGACTCTCCTCCGCTCTGATGAGGGCTTACTCGAGGAGCTGCGCCTCTCCCTGCTCTTCTCCCGCCCCTTCTCCTTCTCAGCTTTGTGATTGGACGAACAGGAGCCTTTCCGCTTCTTCTTGTGCATGCTGGGGCTGTTGGGACCTCTCTCCTGTTTGGGTGACGGGGGGCTGGAGTAGTCCCATGGACATATCTCCACCATTAGGGAGGGGGGCTGCAGGAGACTCCCCGTGGACTTGGAGTGGTCCGAGTGGAGGCCTTTAGGTTTGCCGTCAGTGGGCGTGACACTTTTCTTGCGGCGGATTCGGTCGGGAGAAATGGCATCTGGGCCCATGACCGGCTGCTCCTCGAACTCCCATGGACACACGTCTGGCTTCAAAGGCAGTGGAGACTTGGGTGGTCTGGATTTCCGCAGCTCCTTCACCTCCTCCCTCTCTCCTGTTTTATCCCTGCTTCTCCGTCTGTTGGCCGGAGATTGTCCAGTTTTGTGCCTCTGCTGAGAGCGCCCCCCTTTGGTGCTCCCGGAAGTGCTGCCGCGGCGGCAGGCTGTGGTTTCTCCTGGAGCGATGGACACGTGTTTTTGAGCTTTGATTTCAGGAGGAGGGGTCTGACTCTCCTCTGACTCCCAGGGACACACCTCCGACACATCGTACAGGCTCCTCCCGGTCTCAGAGCAGATGGAGGGCTGGCTTCCACTCACCTGTCCAACATAAAGGCACAAATTATCAGCCCCATAGCAAAAGTACCTGAAGGTGTGCTCATATTTGTGGGGTTGTTTTTGGTCAACTTTATGCAAACCCTGATGCACTTCCGGGAAAAGTCCACTTTGTTTTGTGCAACTCCTGAATGCACCTCATGAAAGTGGTACAGACCAAACTAATGACATTGGGTTTGCATACCAACAAGTGTGAGCAAAAGCCATTTTGTATTCATTCTACTCTCCAAACACATCTTCAGATATCATTCATATCACACATGGACATGGACATTGACATTTCTTTATGCCACTGGATCCTGTCAGAAAGGACACAGAGAGTCAGGATGAGTGGCCTCTTATTCTGCCCTCTGACTCTCAGCACCGGTTCCCCTCAGGGGTGTGTCCTCACGCCCTGGTTGTTCTCCCTCTACACAAACGCTCTCACATCCTCACACAGCTCTATTTCCAGCCTCAAATATGCAGATGACACAACAATAATTGGTCTCATCACTGACAATAATGAAAAACACTACCGGAAGCAGGTTTCCCAAGCAGTCACTTGGTGCCACAACAACAACCTACAGCTCAACACATCAAAAACAAAGGAACTCATTGTAGACTTCTCACACTCACCCACACCCAAAACACCCATCTCCATCAGCTCTAAAGACATAGCCATCACTGACTCGGGACACACATCAATAATACACTCAAATGGAAGCTACACTCCACAGAAATCTACAAAAAAGCCAACAAAAGACTGTTTTTTCTCAGACAACTCAAAAAGTTCAGGGTCAGACACAACATCCTCCTTCAGTTTTACACAGCAATAATTGAAAGCATTCTAACATCATCAATCATCGTCTGGTACGGAAACTTGGACAGTCACTCACGCACAAAACTCCAGCGAATAATCAACAAATCATCCAAAATTACTGGCCACACCCTCCCATCCATAGACACTCTGTATCAAAGACGCATCACACAGAGAGCAATAAAAATCACCTCAGACCCCACTCACCTGCACCCTCTGTTTACACTCATGCCCTCTGGGAGGCGCTACAGGTCCATATCAGCCAAATCAGTCAGATTCAAAAATA
>OMNZ01103050.1:0-13768 GCA_900303255.1 Lesueurigobius sanzi | reverse complement strand
TTCTTTTTGTTTCTTTTACAGAATTTCAAAGTTACATGATAATTGTTTGGCTCATTCAATATAAAGTCAGACCTCACATAAACATCAGTTATACAGTACATTAATCATATTGACACTCTGTCATGACCATAAAGAGTCATATTTTAAACATGTATATTGTTCTAAAACCTCGTTACTCATGTTGTCATCTCCATTTCTACTCCAATGTTTTATTGTACCTTTTATTATTATTGTACTTTTATTATTAACTTTATCATTATTATTCCCTATACAGTGCAGTCAACTTTTAATTGTGTTTATTTTAATTCAATTTCAATCAATCAATTTGTTTTTGTAACGCCCAATATCATAACAGAGTCATCTCAAAGGTCAGAGGTCGTATGGACAAAAACAAATCAATATCAGACTCAAGAATGATCAAAAATAAGTCACACATGAATGAAATGTCTGGACCAGATGTAATGTCTGTGAATAAGTAAATCACTGAGAGTAACAAGCTTAGAGTATCCCCCATCCTTAGACCTTCCTCTACGGCCAGGAACAAGCTTAGAGTATCCCCCATCCTTAGACCTTCCTCTACGGCCAGGAACAAGCTTAGAGTATCCCCCATCCTTAGACCTTCCTCTACGGCCAGGAAAAACCCCAAAAAACCAAAAACCACATGGTAAAAAAATGTTGAATTGAAGAAACATGACAGTTCTTTCCCATACAACATCTACTTAAAAAGCTGTAACTTGATCATGTATTTACATAATTATCTATGTAGCTACATGTTTATACAAAAGTGCTTTGATACACCTAACTCCTAACAACTCTTTTTTCTTCTATTCCTTTCGCTGGCACTAATGCAGAAAGCATCAGAAAAACTAAAGGAGGAAGAGAGGAGGAAGATGGCGGAGATGCAGGTGGAATTAGAGAAACAGAAACAGATTGCGGAGGCCCAGGCTCAGTCTGTGGCCAAAGCAGAGCAAGAAGCGCAACAACTAAAATCTCAAATGAAAACCGAAGCCAGCAAGAGGCAAGGCGTTGCTGCTGACTCCGAAAAGCAAAAACAAAACATCCAACAAGAACTGCAGCAGCTGAAGAGTTTGTCCGAGCAGGAAATCAAATCTAAAAGCGTGCAGCTCGAGGAGGCCCTGCTAACACGCAGAAAGATCGAAGAGGAGATCCATATTATAAGGTTGCAGCTAGAAACGACCATAAAACAGAAGACTGTATCAGAGGGAGAGTTGGACAACCTTAGGGACAAAGCAGCGGAGGCAGAGAAGATGAGAAAGGCCGCTCAAGATGAGGCTGAAAGACTGCGCAAACAGGTGAACGAGGAGACACAAAAGAAGAAGCAAGCCGAAGCTGAACTCAAGAGGAAATCTGACGCCGAGAAGGAAGCAGCCAAACAAAAGCAAAAGGCACTGGACGATTTGAGAAAATACAAATCACAAGCAGAGGAAGCTGAAAGAAGAATGAAGCAAGCTGAGGAGGAGAAGGTTCGGCAGATCAAAGTAGTGGAAGAGGTGGCGCAGAAGTCGGCCACAACACAACTACAGGCCGCAAGCTTCAACGAACAGACCTCAAAACTGGAGGCGTCGCTCAAGAAGGAGCAGGGCACAGTGCTGCAGCTGCAAGAAGAAGCGGATCATTTGAGAAAACAGCAAGAAGAGGCAGACAGAGCAAGAGAGGATGCTGAGAAAGAACTGGAGATGTGGCGCCAGAAAGCTAATGAAGCATTGAGATTGAGGCTTAAAGCGGAGGAGGAAGCACAGAAGAAGAGTCAAGCACAGCAAGAGGCTGAGAGACAGAAAGCCGAGGCAGAGAGAGACGCGAAGAAAAAGGCCAAAGCAGAGGAGGCTGCGCTCAAACAGAAAGAAAACGCAGAGAAAGAATTGGAGAAGCAACGACTTTTTGGCGAACATATTGCTCAACAGAAATTATCGGCCGAACAGGAGTGCATACGGTTCAAAGCGGACTTTGAACATGCAGAGCAGCAAAGAGGGTTGCTGGATAGTGAACTGCAGAGGCTGAAAACAGAGGTTAGTGCGACAGAAAAGCAAAGGAAACAACTTGAGGAGGAGTTGGCAAAAGTAAGAGGAGAGATGGATGCACTACTGCAGATGAAAGCCAAAGCCGAGAAAGAGACAATGTCCACTTCAGAGAAGAGTAAACAGCTTTTGGAGACAGAAGCCCTGAAAATGAAACAACTTGCAGAAGAGGCAGCACGGTTGAGGGCTGTGGCAGAGGAGGCGAAGAAGCAAAGACAAGTGGCAGAGGAGGAGGCAGCAAGACAGAGAGCCGAAGCCGAAAAGATACTCAAAGAAAAACTGGCGGCCATTAATGACGCAACCAGGCTAAAGACAGAGGCAGAGGTGGCTCTAAAGGCCAAAGAAGCCGAGAATGACCGGTTGAAGAGACAAGCTGAAGATGAGGCCTACCAGAGGAAACTGTTAGAAGATCAAGCTGCTCAGCATAAGCATGACATCCAAGAAAAGATCACGCATTTGAAGAGTTCATCCGATTCGGAGCTGGAGAGACAGAAGACAATTGTGGAGGAAACACTCAGGCAAAAGACAGTGGTGGAAGAGGAGATCCACATCATAAAGATTAGCTTCGAAAAGGCAGCCAAAGAGAAAGCTGGTTTGGAAAAGGAGTTGAAGAAGTTGAAGGACACAGCGGATAAAACACAAAAGAGTAAAGACAAAGCTGAAGCTGAGGCGGAAAAACTGAAAAAATTAGCAGCCGAGGAGGAAAAGAAGCGCAAAGAAGCAGAGGAGAAGGTTAAAAGGATCAAGGCTGCTGAGGAAGAAGCAGCCAGGCAGTGTAAAAATGCCCAAGACGAAGTGGAAAAACTCAAGAAGAAGGCTGAAGAGGCCAATAAGCAAAGAGAAAACGCCGAGAAAGAGGCTGAAAAACAAGCCACTCTGGCGAAAGACGCTGCGCAGAAATCCACCACGGCTGAACTCCAAGCGCAAAATGTCCTTAGCAAAAACAAGGAGGACGTCAAGGCTCAGCAAAAGCTTCAAAAAGACTTCGAAAGTGCAAAGAAACTCGCTCAAGACGCTGAGAAGGCCAAAGAGAAGGCAGAGAAGGAGGCCATGTTGTTGAGGCAGAAGGCAGAGGAAGCGGAGAAGCAGAAGAAAATGGCGGAGGACGAGGCGGCTAAGCAGGCCAAGGCTCAGAAAGATGCAGAGAAATTGAGAAAGGAAGCGCAAGAAGAGGCGGCGAAACGGGCTAAAGCAGAGGCCGAGGCGCTGAAGCTAAAACAACAAGCCGATGCGGAGATGGCTAAACATAAAAGCGAGGCAGAACAAGCACTCAAGCAGAAATCCCAAGTAGAGAAGGAGTTGATAGTCGTGAAATTACAATTGGAGGAGACAGACAAGCAAAAAGGAGTGCTTGACGACGAGCTCAAGAGGCTCAAGAAAGAGGTTGATGATGCGGTCAAGCAAAAGGCACAAGTTGCAGATGAATTGGCTAAAGTCAAGAAACAGATGGATGAACTTCTGAAAATAAAGCTTAAATTTGAGGAGGAGAACAAGCGATTGATGAAAAAGGATAAAGAAGGCACGCAGAAACTATTGGTGGAAGAAGCAGAAAAGATGAAGGGTTTAGCAGAGGAGGCAGCCAGGCTTAGCGTAGAAGCAGAAGAAGCTGCTAAGCAAAGGCAGCTAGCCGAAGCGGACCTAGCTGAGCAAAGGGCATTAGCGGAGAAGATGCTGAAGGAGAAAATGCAAGCTATCCAGGATGCCACAAAACTCAAAGCAGAAGCAGAGGAGTTGCAGAAATTGAAAAATCAGGCACAAGAAAAGGCAAAGAAGTTGTTGGAGGACAACAAGCAGATCCAGCAAAAACTGAACAAGGAAACAGAGGGATTTCAGAAGTCACTTGAGGCCGAACGGAAAAGGCAACAAGAGATGATGGCAGAAGCGGAGAAACTCAAAAAGCAAGTGAAAGAGTTGAGTGATGCACAGGCCAAGGCTGAGGATGAGGCCAGGAAATTCAAAGCACAAGCCGAAGAGGTGAAAACCCGCCTCGTAGTGTCTGAGAAACAGACATCGGAAGTTGTGGTGAAAAAACTGGAGACTCAGCAGCTACAAAGTGCAAAAGAGGCGGATGATCTGAAGAAGGCCATTGCTGATCTGGAGAAAGATAGAGAGAAACTTAAGAAGGAGGCTGAGGAGCTGCAGAGAAAGTCCAAAGAGGTATTGTACATTTGCACTAGGACCGTTAAAATATCTGCTTCTAACTAAAGCAAACTACATAATTGCAGTATTGGTGTATGGACATTAATAGAAACATTGGATTTTTTTAAACATTGGGTCAGTTTGCTTTTGCACTTTTGTATAAGACTTTTTTCCCCAAAGCCTGTGTATTTAAACAAGTTATTGTGTTCTACAACAATACACTGACTATGGGAAAATACCTAATACAAGCTGCCTCTGACCTTGGTGTTTAAATGACTATTTATATATGAATGTCATACTGAACAATACTGCAAAAATGTCATCTTAACAACAACCTTGTTTATTTATAACAAGGATGAAACCATAGGCAAGTGTGTCACAGTGACAGTGGAGTTTGTAGCTTAAAGCTGCGGTACCTGACTTTTTGTTGTTGTTTTGATTATGTTGTAAACAGCAAAAACAGACCTTGTTGCATTGTCTTCACCTTCATTTTTATGAAGTAGTGGAAGATATGGAAGATAGAATCAAACTTAGTTCCATTTATTTTGCTTGACTTTGCCACTGTTCAATGCTGCATATAATTAACTTGCTTGAACAATTCGGATGTGCAGGGGGGATTTTGAGAGCTGGAAACGAGTTTGGAACAAAACTAACTAATTTACCGTTTTAACAGAAAAAAGCCGGTACCCAGCTTTAATGAAGTTGTCATCTTAACAGGCTCATATGTAAAGACGTATCAGTTATTGATGCATTTAATACAGGACTACAGTATATAGCCTCATTGTTTATTGTAAATAAGATTTCTAATATTCTATTTAGAAGAGTGGCCAGTACTATCGATATCATCTCATCATTGTTTTCTCACCCTTTTGTAGATGTCCAATGCCCAAAAGGAGCAGGTGGAGCAGCAGAAAGCCCTCATGCAGCAGTCGTTCCTCAAGGACAAAGATGCTTTACTACAGAAAGACAAAGCCATGGAGGAGGAGAAGAAAAAACTAGAGAAACAGTTGGGGGATGAAGTTAAAAAAGCCAACGCTCTGAAAGACGAACAAGAACGTCAGAGGAAGGCTATGGAGGAGGAGCAGAAGAAACTGCAGGCCGTTTTAGACGAAGCCCTTAAGAAACAGAAGGAGGCTGAAGCGGATATGAAAAATAAACAGAAAGAAATGCAAGTGATTGAGAAGAAGAGGCTGGAGCAGGAGAAACTTCTGGAAGCTGAGAATAGAAAGCTCAAAGAGAGACTTCAAAGCCTGGAGGGCACTGCTGCTAAACCAACCACCACTACGGGAACTAAGGAAATAGAAGTCCAGACCGATAAGATACAACAACAAGAGCAGTTGGTGACAATGACCACGGTGGAAACGACCAGGAAAGTGTTGAATGGGTCAGCTGAAGTGGATGGCGAAAAGAAAAATAGAGAATCTCCTTATGCTTTTGATGGAATAAGAGAAAAGGTACCTGCACAAAGGTTGCACGACATCGGAGTCCTAAGCAAAAAGCAGTATGACAATTTGAAAAAGGGCAAAACATCAGTGCAAGATCTCGCTAAGACAGACAAAGTTAAGGCCTGTCTCCAGGGCCAGAGTTGCATTGGTGGTCTCGTGACTCCAAACAAAGAGAAGATAAGTGTCTACCAAGCTATGACGCAAAATAAAATTGCACCCGATACAGCTACTATGCTGCTGGAAGCACAAGCCGCAACTGGTTTCATGGTGGATCCAGCAAAAAATAGACTTCTCACAGTGGATGAGGCAGTGAAGGAAGAGCTAATAGGTCCAGAACTGCATGATAAGATGTTGTCTGCAGAGAGAGCGGCAACTGGATTTAGAGATCCTTACACAGGTGCCAAGATTTCACTCTATGAAGCTATGAAGAAAGGGCTGATTGAGAAAGAGCCAGCAACAAAATACCTAGATGTGCAACTTGCAACTGGTGGTATTATTGATCCAGTAAACAGTCATAGAGTGCCAGCACAGACGGCATACAAGCAGGGACAATTTGATGCAGAATTGAACAAGAAGCTCACTGACCCAAGTGACGATTGCAAGCTATTTATTGACCCAAGCTCACAAGAGCAGCTCACTTACAAGCAGCTGCTGGAGCGCTGTACAAAGGATGCAGAATCAGGCTTGTTGATTTTGCCGGTGTCTGAGAAACCAGTGCAAACCGAGAGGACATTCACTGATGCTGAGACCCAAGACATCTTTAGTAAATCTAAATTGGACATGCCTTTTGGAAGGTTTAAAGGAAAAAATGTCACTATCTGGGAAGTTATCAATTCAGAGTATTTCACTGAAGGCCAAAGAAAGGATCTTGTTCGTCAATATAAAACTGGAAAGATCACTGTGGAGAAAATCATCAAAATTGTCATCACTGTTGTTGAAGACAAGGAGAAGAACAAAGATAATGTCTTCAATGGGTTGAGGTCTACAATTTCTGCCAATGAGCTACTTGAGTCGAAAGTGATCAATAAAGACCTATTTAATAAACTTAGCAATGGGAAAGTTACTGTGAAGGAAATTGCTGACATGGATCCAGTCAAAAAGGCCCTGCAAGGAACTCCAAGTATAGCTGGGTTGCTGAATGAGCCTACCAAAGAGAAAATACCCTTCTATCAAGCCATGAAGAAGGAATTAGTGTCCCCAGAAGTCGCGCTACACTTCCTGGAAGCTCAAGCAGCTACTGGGTTTGTCATCGACCCGGTTAAAAACGAAAGGGTTCCAGTAGACGAAGCAGTAAAGTCTGGTCTTGTTGGACCAGAGCTGCACGAGCGCCTTCTTTCGTCTGAAAGAGCAGTCAGTGGCTATCAAGATCCTTACACTGGCAAGAAAATATCACTATTTGAAGCCATGAAGAAAGGGCTTGTAAAGAAAGATCATGGTATTCGACTGCTCGAAGCACAACTCGCAACAGGGGGCATTGTAGATCCAGTAAAAAGCTATCGCATTCCCCATGACATTGCATTTAAGCGTGGGTATTTGGATGAGGAAACAAGCAAGACACTAAACAAGCAAAATGAGGAAACAAAAGTCTATTATGACCCTAATACACAAGATGATGCAACTTATCAAGAGCTTTTGAACAAGTGTGTCACTGACAAAGAGACAGGGCTGCCATTGTTTGCACTGTCAAAGAAGGCCCCGAAACCAAAGGAAGACAAACAGCTAACGGAAGCTAAAGCAAAAGAAGCAATGCAGAAAACTATGGAACTTGATTATGGACCCTTCAAAGGTAGAAAAGTCACAATTTGGGAAATCATAAACTCCACGTACATCACAGAGGAACAGAGGATCCAGTTGATCAGACAGTATCGAATGGGTCAAGTCACCATTGAGAAATTAATCACGATTGTTATAACAATGGTGGATGAGAGGGAGAGGGAGGACCGAAAGAAAGAAGACGGATTTGACGGTCTTAGAGCACCAGTCTCAGCTGATTCCCTGCTGGATTCAAATATTATTGATAAAGCTACATTTGACAAGCTACAGCAAGGCAAAATCACACCAAAGGAAGTCAGCGAAAGTGATACTGTTAAAAATCACCTCAAAGGGACAGATCTCATTGATGGCATTGCTATGGGAGAAGAGAAGTTGAGTATTTATCAAGCAATGAAAAGGAACATTTTGCAGCCAAAAACAGCTATGGCACTACTGGAAGCACAAGCTGGCACTGGTTTCATAAGTGATCCTGTGAAGAACCAGAAATACACAGTGGATGATGCCGTGAAGGCCGGAGTTGTTGGACCAGAACTTCATGAGAAACTGCTTTTGACTGAAAAGGCTGTAACTGGATATAGAGATCCATACACTGGGAACAAAATCTCCTTACTCCAAGCCATGAAGAAGGAGCTTGTCTTGAGAGAACATGCAATTCCAATTCTGGAAGCTCAGTTTTCCACAGGGGGAATTATTGATCCAGTGAGCAGTCATCGTGTTCCCAATGAAGTTGCAATTAAGCGTGGATGTCTGAACAAGCAAATGGTCAAATCTTTCAACGAACCATCTGGTGATTTCAAATGCTTCACAAATCCAGAAACAAACGAAGATGCTACCTACAAACAGTTGCTAGAAAAATGCATAAGAGATGCCACATCTGGCTTGTGCTATCTGCCCGTGTCGAAAGTTGAATCCGCCCCCGTTGAGAAATCCTACCAGGTTACAGAGGAGCAAGCGGAAACTGATTTGGCCAATACACAAATTGATATCCCCGTCAAAGGGTTAGCAGGAAAGAGTATGACCATTTGGGAGGTCATGAATTCAAACATGCTACCAGATGATGAAAAACGCCGCCTTTTGGAGCAATACCGCTTGGGACGAATCACAAAAGAACGAATGCTGATTATCATTATTGAGATTATTGAGAATCGGGAGGTTATGAAGACGGAACAGGGCATGTCTTGCGATGTTATCAGAAAGCGAGTGACCATTGAGGAGCTGTACAATGCAAGAATCATTGACCTGAATACATACAACCTTTTAAAGCAAGAAAAGATGACAATTCGGGAAATTATGGAAATGCCAACAGTTAAACAGTACCTCTTTGGCACAGGTTGCGTTGGGGGTATCATGTCTGATGTGCCCAAAAGAATTAGCATCTACCAAGCAATGGAAAAAGGCAAAATTAAACCAGAAGTTGCTTTGAATTTACTTGAAGCTCAGGCGGCAACTGGCTTCATAATTGATCCATCCAAAGACGAGTTGTTGACAGTTGATGAAGCAGTTCGGAAAGGTGTAGTCGGCCCCGAACTGCATGACAAGCTCCTATCAGCCGAAAGAGCGGTCACTGGCTACAGAGATCCATATAGTGGCAAAGTCATTTCAATTTTCCAAGCAATGAAGAAAGGACTCATCCCAGAAGACTATGCATTGAGGCTACTAGAAGCTCAAAATGCCACTGGTGGATTGGTGGATCCAGAATACTACTTCCGCTTGCCCAACGATGTGGCAATGCAGCGTGGATATATCAATAAGGAGACTTTAGACAGAATTTCAGAACTCAGCTGCGATGTTAAAGGTTTCATTGACCCAACCACAGATGAGAAACAGTCTTACGCACAGTTGCTGAAAAGAAGTAGAGTTGACAAGGAAACTGGGATGCGTTTGCTGTCGTTGGCTGATAGACAATTGCTGTTCAAGGGACTGAGGAAGCAAATTACTATTGAAGAGTTGTTACGTTCTCAGATTATCGACCAGAAAACGTATAATGACCTTACAGAAGGAGTGATCACTGTGGAGGAAGTCAGTAGAGATCTCAAAAAGTACCTAGAAGGCACAAGTTGCATCGCTGGTGTTTTTGTCGAATCAACCAAAGACCGTCTGTCCATTTATCAAGCCATGAAGAAGAATATGATTCGGCCAGGTACCGCCTTTGAGCTCCTGGAAGCCCAAGCCGCAACTGGGTATGTGATAGACCCAATCAAAAACCTTAAACTTCATGTCAACGACGCTGTAAAAATGGGTGTTGTCGGACCAGAGTTTAAAGACAAACTCCTATCAGCTGAACGTGCGGTAACTGGCTACAGAGATCCCTACACCAGCAAAGTCATCTCCCTGTTTCAAGCCATGAAAAAGGGGCTTATCCTGAAAGATCATGGTATTCGTTTGCTGGAGGCTCAGATTGCAACCGGGGGTATCATTGACCCGCAAGAAAGCCATCGCCTGCCTGTCGAAGCTGCATACGAACGTGGGCTGTTTGATGAAGAAATGAATGAAATCCTTACGGACCCATCAGATGATACTAAGGGATTTTTTGACCCCAACACAGAGGAAAATCTCACCTATCTGCAGCTCATGGAGAGGTGCATGACTGACCCCGAAACTGGTTTGGCACTTCTGTTGCTTAAAGAGAAGAAACGTGAGAGAAAGACATCTTCAAAATCGTCTGTTCGCAAGAGACGAGTGGTCATTGTGGATCCAGAGACAGGAAAGGAAATGTCAGTTTATGAAGCCTATCAAAAGGGGCTGATTGACCACCAGACTTACATAGAACTGGCTGAACAAGAGTGTGAATGGGAAGAGATAACTATCACCTCTTCAGATGGAGTCGTGAAGTCAATGATTATTGACAGGCGATCAGGAAGACAGTATGATATCGATGATGCCATTACAAAGGGTCTCATTGATAAATCTGCATTGGATCAATATAGAGGTGGCACCCTGTCCATTACAGAGTTTGCGGACATGCTCTCCGGTAACATGAGCGGAAACAGATCACGTTCATCATCGTTCGGGTCATCTTCTTCCTACAATATGAGTCCAATTCCATCCATCAAAACGCCAGCGACTACGTGGAATGACCCCACTGAGGAGACCGGGCCAGTGGCAGGCATCCTAGATACAGAAACTCTAGAGAAAGTGTCTGTTACTGAGGCCATGCATAGGAATCTTGTGGACAATATAAGTGGGCAGAGACTGCTAGAAGCACAGGCTTGCACTGGTGGCATCATTGACCCCAACACAGGCGAGAAGTTTTCAGTCACAGATGCTGTGAACAAGGGGCTACTGGATAAAATCATGGTTGATCGCATTACACTTGCCCAAAAGGCCTTCAATGGTTTTGAAGACCCAAGAACCAAAAACAAAATGTCAGCTGCCCAAGCCTTAAAGAAGGGATGGTTATATTACGAGGCTGGTCAGAGGTTCTTAGAGGTGCAGTATTTGACCGGTGGACTGATTGAACCAGACGTTGCTGGCAGAGTCTCTGTTGATGAGGCTGTGAGGAAAGGCACCTTGGAAGCGCGTACAGCACAGAAGCTACGAGACGTGAGTGCTTATACAAAATACCTCACCTGCCCCAAAACTAAACTGAAGATCTCCTACAAAGACGCCATAGAAAGGAGCATGATTGAAGAGGGGACAGGACTCCGGTTGCTCGAAGCCTCCTCGCAGTCCAGTAAAGGCCTTTACAGTCCCTACAGCATCAGCGGCTCTGGGTCAGCCACTGGGTCCAGATCCGGGTCTCGGACTGGCTCCAGGTCGGGATCTAGACGAGGAAGCTTCGACGCTACAGGGTCCGGCTTCAGCAGCAGCACCTTCTCCTCCACCTCCTACAGCTCCTCTACTTATGGCTCATCCACAGCATACGGCTCCCCAAGCTACACTCGCCGCTACTGAGACGTTCACCAGATGCCTACACACAGTGGAGTAGAGATAGATCTTTATTCTGCTCTGCATGTGGTTGTTACACAGATTTAGTTTTATTTTATATAAGCTGAATTATCTTGTGTGTATATTCTTTATTTGCCTTTGTCTTCTTATCAGATTTTATTACATTTAGGTGTTGGCATTCAGCCAAGTGGCTCATTGCTATAATACAGTATTTTACTTAGAGACATATCATTTATGTTTTTACAACTGGAATTAGTTTTATTTTAATACTTTTTTAGGAAGTGCCCACTCAAAAACCAAAATCGGCTGTACAAAATCTGTATATATTTGTGAAATTGGACATTTATTGTAAAGATAGATTTATTAGCCACTCTGCAGAGCAGAATCTAGTCCCTCATGGCTCCATAAAAAACATATCTTCGTTTTGAAATGCCAAGCATTAAAGTCTCCTCTGAAGTTCACTGCTGACATTTAAACTCTAAAACTTGGATTTTATTGCTACAAACCAGCCTTTGGTCATGGACCCTACTGTGCAAAAGAACTCAATGTCCAACATACTCCAACAACACAAATAGCCCAGGCACAGACAGACATCTCAGAAGGTAAGACTCATATGCATTATATTAGTGTATATCATTTGTATATGTTTGTAATACTCTCTTGTTGTTTTCACAGTGCTCTCTCCAGCTTCCGCTCAAACGTCTTCCTGCAACTCTTGGCATTTATTTTAACCAAAACACTGTAAACAGATGTTTTATATCAATTTTATTGAAAGCATGTGCTAAAGTAGTATTTTAATCTATTGTTTTTACAATGGACCATAATTAAAAAAGTAAAATGAGCTTCTGTAAGTGCCTGCAAATACTCCTTATCACTTTAAAGCAGCGTAGTAGCCTCATACTTGATGGTGCAGTGGTCCCACTGTAAACTGACTGATGCATGACTGAAAGAGCAGCTTTCTAATGTTTTCAGGTTAAAAGGCATTTGTACTGTCGCTATCACAATCCGTACACAGGGCTAAAACCAATGAATGTTTGTATCTGTGTCCCATTTTAGTGGGACTGCTCTCAGACTAGTATTGTACTGTATATTAATGATAGAGCACTAACGCTGAAAGCCTTTCATTAACATTGTTTTGAAAAGATCTTTTAAGCTTTGCCACCAGCTGCAGTATTTGTTCATCAACTACATGTGCATTTTATTTTAATTTTATGTTTGTTTTTGCTTGTTTACCAAGCAATACATTGAATCATATTATTGTCTTTTCATATTATTTCTGCTATGCATGATACACTAACATTTAGAGGTGCAAAAACAAACATTGTTTCAAAAGGTTTGAAGGAAGTATTTTATTGAGGGTCATCAAACCAATAAGGAGTATTTATAAACTGGTGGCAAGGCCTTTTACTGTAACACCTTATGCTATGTAAATAAACAAGGAAATTAACAACTGGCTTGAGTCTGTGTAATATATTTGATATCACTGAGAGCAGCCGTGATTATAGGCACAGGGAGCGTTATGTCATATACAGAAATATAGTTATTATTATTATTACTTAGCACAGTGTTTCCCAACCAGGGGTACGGGGACCCCTAGGGGTACGCCAGAGGTCAGCAGGAGGTACCTGGATTAATTTCAGATTAAAAAAAATAAGATAAAACAAATTTCTGATTATTATAGTCAAAGAAAAGCTTTAAAAACATGTAACAGTAAAGAGTGAGACTTTTCAGTGTATTTAGTTGTCTTTTTTACTGATAATTAGGAGTTTTAGTCATTGACTTTGTAACTAATCAATAAAACCATTAATTAGGGGGAACTCGTAGAATAAATGAAAGGTCCAAGGGGTTGGGAACCACTGACCGAGCACATACTTGGTCATGTTAAAGGCCCATTTAGTGTTGCCACCTGTCCCGGTTTTACCTGATTGTCCTTCTTTTTAATGGCCTGTCCCGGGGGAAAATAATATTCTCCCGGGACCTTCCTATACTGTATATCACCTTTTACCTGCCCACTAGCGCCCCCAGGTGTCTACAATCACAAACTGTAGGAAATAAGCCAAAACAATAAAGACTGGACATATTATTTAACCTCTTAAACCCTGCTGTGTTTACATATCCTCTGGTCCACATATCCTCTAGTCCACATATCCTCTGGTCCACATATCCTCTAGTCCACATATCCTCTGGTCCACATATCCTCTAGTCCACATATCCTCTGGTCCACATATCCTCTGGTCCACATATCCTCTAGTCCACATATCCTCTGGTCCACATATCCTCTAGTCCACATATCCTCTGGTCCACATATCCTCTGGTCCACATATCCTCTAGTCCACATATCCTCTAGTCCACATATCCTCTGGTCCACATATCCTCTGGTCCACATATCCTCTGGTCCACATAGTCTCGGCAGAATCCCATTGTAACAAATAGGGCACAATTTGGCCAAAAAACCTCAAATTTGTAATAATGAAATTGAAAATGTTG
>OMNZ01103041.1:0-19401 GCA_900303255.1 Lesueurigobius sanzi | reverse complement strand
CAGACAAATATACAAAACGCATAAATTGTTACTTTTCAGACGTAAATGTGAAGATCTCATATATATAGTACAGCCCTACTAGGGATGCACCTATCAAGGCCATATCAGAAAAAATACAACATCAGGTATCCATTCCAAACATCCAATACTTTTTCGGTGAGAGCAGAGGCCCCGTCCATTGAGATTAATGGGGAAACATCGACTGAGATCTTCACATCACTCCTGTGTTAGCTGCTCTTCATTGGTTACCTGTACATTTTAGGATAAGGTTTAAAGTTTTACTGATTGTTTTTAAATGTATTCATGGCACAGCTCCTATGTATTTGTCTGAGCTTCTTCGGCCTTATGCTCCTGCCAGGGCCCTGAGGTCTGCGGATCAGCTCCTGCTAGAAGTTCCTCGCTCCAGGCTTGTGAGCTGAGGGGACAGGGCTTTTTCTGTAGCAGCCCCTAAACTGTGGAATGACTTGCCTCTCCACATCAGAGCTGCACAGTCACTTGATCAATTTAAAAACTTGCTCAAGACATATTTCTATTCTTTGGCGTTTGATCACTGAGCGAGCACATGTCATGGCCACTGTCCGAGCTGTGAGTGCTCTGTAGCTTTGTATTGGATCTGTGTATGCTGTACATATGCTACGGTTTTATTTAAGATTTTCTATATTGTTGTAATGTAGACCGAGTGAACTTATGTGAAGCACTTTGGTCAACCATGGTTGTTTTAAATGTGCTATACAAATACATTTTGATTGATTGATTGAATACTGAACCGATGCTTTCACCAGCTAAATATCGGTGAATATGGACATGCTGTATGCCATTTCAAAGCTTCTAATCTGTAGAATTCAGGCATTGAATTGCTTTTACACTCCACAATACTGCTTTTGATCGCTGTGCAAAATACTGCCGTTAGCAGCAGTATGCTAATGCTAGCTTCCACCAGCCAAGGCTGTGACAGAAGCTATGACACATACAGTGGTGAAACAGGCTAATACTGTATTTGCCTCTTGAAGGGTTTCATGTTTGTATTTTAGTTTGAGAAATACTGTTACAGAATCACTGATAAAATCATCACATCATCATATCACTATATGATGAACGTTGTCTATATTAATGTAATAAATCACTCACTGCAAATCAGATTCTTACATAATCAACAAAAATACTCACACCCCAAGTATCAGAAGCAAAAAAATCTAGTTCAGTGGATCTCTAAATAAATCTATGAGAACGTAAAATGGTCAATACTTCAGTGATAAAACTGAGAGTATTAGTTTATCATTAAATGTCAATAAAACAAAAATATGACACTGTAGTATTAAGAGATCACATGACATTTCAATTTGAACTGTGCAAACAAAGCAGATGGAAACAAGACTTTTCATTTTTCTGTTCTATTATCCATGCTGCAGTCAAGGTAAGAGATTATGGCAAGGGTCTGCAACCTTGTGAATAAAGAGACAAACATACATGGGGGGAATATTGATTACATCCTACATACACATGAACAAGGGGTTAGTAAAAGCTTGTGTGGACATACGTTGTAGAAAGTCATGGGTGGTGTGGGACTGTCCTGAGCAACAGAAGTGGGACTCTTTCTCAGGTCTCCAACATGGTGAAGGAGTCAACTCCTCCCATCTCTAACCCCTATGGAAAAAAGACAGGATTAGCTTAGCATAGGTCAGACTATAAATGCAACAATGTCTATAGCAGTAACAGTGATATTGAAATGGGATAGTACCATAGAGTCTAGATAAAGATGGCTTTCCCTATAGCATTCAGCGCGGGCTAACGAAGCCAATTCATGCTAGCATTTGATCTGCCGCCATGTTGAATTTTTGGAGCCAAATCCATATAAATTTATGCGCGAGTTCTGTTCTCTTTTAATGTTGAACATATTAAAAGACAAAGAACAGGTCGGTGTAGCGCGTGGTAGTAAAGAGACTCATGGTATTGTGATTACAGTTTTCTCTAAAATGCCTTGACAAACCATTTGTGCCGTTATTGTCATTTTTCAAATGATTAAGAGTGAGACTAAAAGTAAGAAGTTTATACAATTCATTAAAATTTCAAGCTCAAGGTCAGACTCGATTATTGTCATGTGGCCTTTCAGTCCTCAGTTCTGCTGATCGAATCTGTTGGAGTTTAGCCAAAGAAATAATATCATTATTTTGTGTGCGTTAAATGGCTCTGGAGAGGAATGGATTCATGTTTCTTCAAACCTTATTTAATAGGTCTATCTTAAATATTGCAAAAGCTGTTTATTTAAGATTGATCAATATGAGGGAAAAAATATACAACATCACATCACAATTTTTATCATATTACTTACTATACAAATTCAATAAGCCAAGTAATGTATTGTTACTATATATTGTGAAAGTATATGAAAATAGCAAGATTTACAAGACAATGTAATAAAAATAATTTGTGCTTTAAATTAAGAATTATAATCCAAAACAATATATACGTACAGTATATTACAATATGTTGCATAAACTCTGGAGTTTGAGAAGGTAGAACTTGGCAAACCTTCACACAAGCCATGACACACCACGTTTTAAGACCAGTTATTTCACAAACTACAAAAGAGTACAACTCCAAACTTCACTGGCTCAACATTGAACAGATCAACAAGAACCATATATAATACCAAGTTTGAAGCAAATCCAAAAAGGTCATTCAGGTATTTGTCAGTTTAACAAGGAATAACCCAAGGTCAATTAGTTTTATAGTATTTTATAAGAAGAGGGGTAGGGTTTTATAAGTTAAAACTTCTTCCTACTCCTTTTGAGCATCTTTCTTATATGATATTCTTTGCTCATGTTGAAATTGTACAAACTTTTTTACTGCTTTTTTCTGTTTTTAAAAATTTTGATGCACTGATGCTCAAATAAATAAATAAATAAATAAAATAAATATGCACAATAAGCACTCACAATTTTGAACACTTACAAACTAATTGAATAAAATGTACGACCAGATACAATATAACATGTTGCATAATATCTAAATGTTTGTTGTGGCAGCGCTTAACACCGTAGTAATAAATGTTTATGACAAAAGTCTAAACAAACAACAAATTCTTTTAGCTAATGATGATGACACAAATTTATTGTTATTGTAACAATGACAAATAAATTCTACTCTAAATTATTGGTCAAGTGGTTTAAAGCAGCGTGACATTGTGAATCACCATTGTTAGATGAATCATCTTTCATTCGTACGAAACGATTATCTCGGTAATGGATTCATCGGTTGGCGGCAAAAGGTGCATAGAAAGTCTCATTTTTAAGACTTTTTGCCACATGAAGCTAAAGTGACGCTGTCTGACGACGCCTTGATGGAGTAAACTAGGAGGCTCTTTGTACAAGTTTCACATGTCCTTCCTCATTTGAAAGCTAAGAACCTCTAAAATTCAGTCTGGGATTGTGAAAGTGAGACAGCAAGTCGTGTTTCTGCTCTGATTAGATTATGGTCCAAGATTTATCTCATATTTGGTACAATCAGAGCTAAAAATATTTGCAATCTATAAGAAATACCTTTAGAGACAACATAGTTTTTTCCACAAACAATACAATATTTTGATTTGAGTCTGTGTATCCCAGAAACGATTAATCAATGACTAAAATAGTTGACAATTATTTCAATAATGGATTAGTTGACGATTAATCGATTAGTTGTTTCAGCCCTACTTTGACACATTATGCACTGTACAGTTTGTGCTTTGTATTGCTCATGGTTCCTCTCTTGCCAATTTACAAACAAGGCCAGTGGCACACTTCCCTACCAAAAGGAGAAGCCAGAATAACAACTAATTGAAATTGAAAACAAGTCACAGACAACACCAAATACAAGACAGATTTGTTCCTAAAACTGGTCTAGCCGCTCCGAACTGTAACAGAGCTGAGAGGAGGCAGATGCATCCGTGGTCGGAGAAGACTTTTTTACACTCCCGCCTTGTGCTACAGTCCTGGCCTCGTGACGGAAAGCAATCGAGTGGAAAGCGAGACACAGAGACAAAATAGTACCGCTTGATGTTAAATGCTGTTCAACGACTACATTGAGGAAAGAGAATCTCAACCCAAATATTGTAGTTTCTCTTTTTACCACAGTCCCAGCCAGCCTCAAAGTGTGATGCGCCTAAAAGGATATTGGAGCTGGCCTAGTTCCTTTTTTGAATCGTTAACCCTCTCATCACTTAATGAAACTGACAATTCACACTGGCCATGTTCACTGCGTCACTCAAAGATTTTGGCAGAAGACAAGAAAGTGCAAGAGAGAAACATTTAAATATGTTAAACTAAAGTATAATATACATACGCGGCATCCTCACCACATGCTATAATCAAGCATAGGCAATGTGGACAGTCACCACTATGGACCCACATCCGTTACCGAATGACAGCCTGAAGTTAGTGGTCGTCAGTAGAGATTTTGTGCCTGTGCCCCACAAATGCAGTCATCAGGAACAGCAGGGCCCATCAGGAATGTAAGAGTACCATTAAAGCCCTCCAAGCCAAGACAACTGTCTCTTCATTGTTTTTATGGAGCATGTCGCACCCGCTTTTGCCCACTCCACTAAACCTGATTCGATTACAACAGGAGCGGAAATGGCAGCAGCTGGTACAGGTTTTTTTACCCCCATCTTTTGAACTACGCTTCACTTTCACACGATGGGCACAGGCTGGGCATGCGTTTTGACAACCCCCTATTCTAGAAGGGTTTTTTTTTTCCATTTCAATAACAAATGCGACATTAATGGAGTGTACTTACAAAGGTTAATCCGATGCCAGACAAGAGATAACACCTGCACTTTCTGGTGGCTTCTGAGCATGTGAGCATACACTACACCTCTGTACAAAGTAGATGGGTGACTATTCCTATCCGGGACGGGTGAGCGTCATCAGCGAGCCTGTCCCAGAAAAGAGCCGCTCACCACTGGGACTCGTGGTGGCCCAATTTTACAAGAGGCCCAAAATGATCCTTCTTTTGAAACTTTTCTCTCTTTTAATGTTCTGTCTTCACTGCACTGCAGGAGACTCCAGTATTAGTCACCAAGTCTGAGTAATGCACATTCACACAAGACGAAAGGAAGCTGACCATCACTGAGGCTGACAGTCCTCTCCTATAGTGGACTGGAGTCAGTCCTGCACTGTTACAGCTGTATGAGGGCTAACAGAATCAATCAGGCCCAGATGACAGCTTTACCATCACAGTCCACTCCTAATGGGCCATTTAAGATGTGCGTCCAATCAGAGAACAGGCAGAACACATCCATGAAACTAACATTACTCCAGAAAGAATTAACATACGCTGTTACACAGAGGGCCCTGTAAACACACACTAAAATAAAGAGAAAACCAGCGAAGAAGCAGATCATCAAAACATAATATATATATATAGTACATTCTCAATCTTCATTGGGCTAAAATTCTAACTGCAGGTGACAAGAACAAAAATACTAGTCTAAGTAAACTACAGCCAGCTTACAGCCTATATTTCCCAGGTACAGAGTACTATGTTGTTGGCATAGTCTTCCATCTTTACCAATCGACCCATGTCCTAGCCAAGGCTAATTTGACGCACTGATTTCTAAGGGAAGACCATCAAACCGCTGGGATCCCAAGGACAAATTAGAGATACCTGAGCGCTTTACACCCGGCACCGACGGACAGCAACAAATGAGGCAAAGGTGCGTCCAGGACCGTGTCGACATCAGCCTCCGTCTATAATAGATCCATGCCCTGAGCGCAGCGGAACTCGCGCCAGTGACAGAGATGCTCCGGCGAATGGAAGCGCACCATCGGCCATCACCAAACCACAGTCAACAAAGACACATCCGGAAGCACTTTTCAGGAGAAAACTCAAATGCTTGCACTGAAATTAAAACTATACTTAGAGCACAATAGATTTGAATGACCCAAAGACAACATAATGTATGTGAAATAGTCACAAAGGCTACAGAGTAATTCAATTATTATTAGGCTGTAAAAAATGCACGTGTCCAAGTGTTACAAGTATGTTGATCTACTGCTATATAATACAATAAACAGAACATGCCATTGGGCGGTATACGCTCGCTATATTCTATATTAGTCCTTCCATGCAGCGACATTTTACTTTGAAATACCTTTTCTAGTCCATCTTCACACCTCTCCCGCAGGCTGAAATGTATAGGCTTATAACTGCGTGGGGCCATCTCTAATAAGGTATATTATCCCATTGCAGCTAAACCAATCTGGTCTCTAGCCACCCCAGTGGAGCCCTATGTTGCCATGACTGATGGGAGCGGATGCGCAGACCTTGAAGGATGCAGAACACTGACCAACTCACATCCGCAAACAGATGGCTACTCCGCATCTGCATCCAGACACCGCTTCATTGTTGCGCATGGATCCTTTGCGGGGCATCAGTGGTAAAAAAAAAAAAAAAAAATACAGATGAACTCATGTAGAACTCTTCAGACTGCAGCTACAGACCTACCCACGGCAATAGCGCCGACGCAAAAGCAATTCTTTGTCTGAGTGTTGCTTCGTCCGTGTTGGAGCGCTCCCAGCAACACCGTATCGTATGTGGAGGAATCATCTCCGCTCATTCAGTTCATATATTACCGCTCCTAGCCTTCTCCATGTGTTCCTCCACGGGGACGCACTGGAATCTGTGGAACAATGTCCATCAGGCCATTTTCACCGTTTCCCCGGCTCTAGTTCACACAGTCCCCAAGCGGCTCACACCAAAGCTGCGGTCCGGAACACGTCCGGAGCCGGGCATCTCGGTACCGGTAGTTTTTCGAGAGTCAGTGGATTCTCTGGGGGCGTTGCAAATACGCCTTTGTCTCCACAGCAAAAAACTCTATTACCCACTAGACTTTGCGAGAACATCGATCCACAAAGGGGCGGAGCGGGAGCGTTGAAGCGCTGGTTGAAGTCATCATTTCGACAATCCGAAGTCTTTCAATTCAATTTAAGTTTATTTCCATTCCATAAGATTTTACATCACATAACACAATCACATACAAATAACATGTAAAGAAGAAAAATGAATGTTTCATCACCACCCACGTGCTGCTGTGAGGGAGTATTCTGGGCTATTAACGCACACATGTCATTAGTTCAACATTTCTGATTGGCCCAGTGTATAATTAACTGTGGTTATTGTTGTATGTTGTCCGCCATTGAGAGGCCTTCCAGTCCTAAAACTGCTGAACATCATCTTAGGAGCGGGATCTGAAGCTCAATGAGTAACATGCGCCCTCTTGTGGCCAAATGCGCAAGTGACGCTGGCCAAAGGGTGAAACGATAAAGAGTCATAATGGAAACTTTATAACTATAATTGTGAGATCATTAACGCATGATTACAAGTTTATAGCCCGTGGGTTAGTTATTAGATTAAAGGTAAAGCTGTGGAAACAAGTTTTCAAAGATAACACGTCTCAAGATAAAATAATATTAATAATGTCACTGGGTTGTGACCTGGCTGGCAGCGAACTGGTTATTTGGGTGTTATCACTTTCAGATTCTATTTTTAATTGTCTTAAGATCATGCATTAAAATAAAATCTAATTGAGGCAGCTGGACTTATACATAGGCCTATAATAATGTCTTACACGTAACTGCCATGTACAAGCCTGTGTCACAGGTTAAAGGTGCTGTGTTTGGTAAGCCACTATTGTAGCCACAGCTGCCCTGGGGTAGACTGACGGAAGCGAATCTGCCAGTCTGTGCCATAGGCCCCTCTGACCACCACCAACACTACTAGTACTTGGTTTACGACACCAATACCTGAATGCTACTTATTTCGATACCTATACTAAATAATTTGTCATCTTCACAAAAAACTTAAATGTCTAGATAAGTTTAAATGACCCAAATTAATCTTGTTTATCTAAATTTGAGCTGTTTTGACGAGTTGAGGTTTAGACGCTCATTTGACCTAATTCTAACCACTTGTTCTAAGGTGTTTTTGACTATTCCCTTTTAATTTCAATTTATTTTGCAGTTTTATTTTTCTAATTCAAGTGAGATTACCTCACAAATTATCCTGAAATAAGACAAATAATGTAGATGACAGTAGTAAAAATGTCTAATCTATCTGTGTAGGTTCTCAGTCGTACAGGAGTTGTCCAACGTAGGCAAAGATTCTTCAGTCTTCATCTGTACTCTGTAGTTGAAGTGAAGAGTGCAGATGAAGACTGAAGAATCTATGTCTAATCTAGTCACAACTGCTCTAAACCAGACTAATATTCTCAAATCAACTCATTTATACTCATGTTTGATTTTTAGTTTTGTTGTAGAACCATAAAACAGAACAATAATGGTCATTTATTCAATAAAATACTGTTTATTTTAGTGTTTTTATCATTTATTTGAGCTGAAACACCTAAGCCACTTCCTTGCAGTCTCAAGACCTACCAGGCATCAACATTTACTATCTAAAGGAGAATATTTTTTCGGTACCAATTTATTTTTCGGTACCGGTAGTACCTTAATTATTTTTTCAGCACCCTGCCCTACTCTTGTCTTGTCCAAGGACAACTAAGATAAGACTTTATTGATCTAACAATGGAGACATTTACTTGATTACAACAGCTCTTAAGAACACACAGGGGGTACAAATAGTTGGGAGATGTGCAATCAAAGGACATAAATTTGCAAACAGGTTATAACAATAGAATACATGTCTCTTAATACCTTTCTATATAAATTATAGATTTGAGTTTTGCTGAGGTGATGCTAATGGGGGCCGTGTCAGTGATGAGCGTTGGAAGCCAGCATTTTGTACATTGTGAGGACAAAAAATGACCAATGGCCAATTTCTGAAAAAGCTCGGTTGCCATGGTTTCCAAGTGCATTTTTCAGTTGGAAGAAGGACGGTGGGACAAATTTCTGCTAAAGCTGCTTGGTTTTACATTAAAGCACTGCTAATAATAAAACAGGAAAGCAATACCTCACAAAAACTCACCTCACCATCAAAGCTCTAATGTGAGCTCAGATTTTGTGCAATATATTACTTTTTCTTTGCTGCCGTTCACATTATTAGCAGCACTTCACTGCAAAACCAAGCAGCTTTAGCAGGAATTTGTCCCACCGTCCTTCTTCCAACTGAGCAATGCACTTGGAAACCATGGCAACCAGGCTATTTCAGAAATTGGCCATTCCTTCAACTAAAAGTGGGTTTGTTTAAACAAGTCTTTGGAAAATAGTCACAGATCGAGACAAACATGTGACCTGTAGCGCGGCTCAGTGGGGCCCGTTTGCGTGGGGGCCAAAGCGGGCCCTATGTTGACGTGAGAAGGACAGGCAGCTGTTAAAGCTATGTGAAGATACATTGTGCACCGCTGCTAAAGAATCATTACAATGCACAGCAGAGGGTATAAAGTCCACTGGGTCCGCTTTAGAGGCTTATGTTTTTAGAGCCAAACCAGTTTTCTTTACGTAATACTGGATACAGGCTGGTAGTAAATCCGCAGCTGCTGTTTTGTGTGTGTAAGGCACTGAGCTCTTGCTACACTGCACATTCTTGGTGAACTTTTGTATATTTGATGGCCAGCTGCATCAGGACCCGCGGATTCCAGTGATTGGTTCATTGGCTTTTGTGAATTTGTGGGAGGTTTGGGTCCGTTAAGAGCAGAACAGAATTAGGTCAATGGCTATATATATGAGATCAAATAAACTGTGAGGATAGGCTGATATACAGTAGCTTTGTGAAGTTTGTTTCATAAAATAATTGATCTTCCAAGTACCACTAGGACTAGATCAAGGATAAATCAGGACTAAACTGGGATTAAAAATATATACAGTAAATCGGATTAAATTATGTCAAAATTGGGTGTAAACCAGAATAACACAAAACATTTATCATAATTGCAAAAGCATTAACGTCTCAAAGGAAGTTCCAAACTGCAGATGATCCAGTGGCCACAGAATTGTGTTTTAGTTTGTCACCTAAACGTGCCCTTATTACATAAAGTCTTGGGAATAGTGTGTGTGGTCGGACGCGGACAATACATACACAGATCACATAACATTTTAAACAGCCATCGCAGACCCCAACCAGATTCCCATTTAGGCCACATCATTTTTGATTTATTATTTTGTCATATTTAACTTACAGGACATTATTTTTGGTTGGTGCCGAATGCATCACCCTCAAAAAGACGACGTTAATAAAGCACAACCAGCGGCATTTACTTGTACCCAAATGTAAATTCACATATTTAGTTTTAGACTTTTAGACTTTTGTTTGCTTCCAGCACAGACAATTAGATCAGACCCAAATTCTGCGGGAGATAAACAAAATATATCTTAATCAGCATGATGTGGCCTCTCTGATGCGAATCTTCATCCAAAACAATAACAGTCTGGATCCAAGCACAGACTTATTCACCACATAATGACCATACAACACAGTATTTTATTGTAGATATTTGTTATCATTGAAAAATACCAAATGAATAGTCAAAGATGTGTCTTTGCTGTGAACGGCTCTCCTAAGACCTCTCCTAGGACCTGACGTGTAACTTCCCAGGGAGCGGGGACGTCTCCAACTCCAGCAACAGGTTAGGTCCTCATCCAAATCTATTCTTTCATTACCCACTGCCAAAAAAAATAGCATTTCCTTTGTCTAGCTGGTCATCAGGAGCATGTTTTCTAATGTTGGCATCAGTGTAATTCAAAATGTTACGCAGTGTACCTTTAACTTTAAAATGTAGTCCTTACTTTTGGGGCATTGCATGGTCAGGTGCCCCATACATGACTTGTGCCCTACTCCTCATACTGCAGGGGTGTGGCAATATATCGATGTAATTATGCAATAATTTGTGGCACAATACGATACTTTTTACGCTAATATCAATTTTGATGACGTCAGGCTGCTTTCACAGTAAATAGAGGCCAGTAATGGTCAATAATACAGTCAGGACAGTAGGGGGCAGCACTAGCATTTTAAAAACTTGGACCAAACTCTGTCATACAAATATAAGACTTGAAATGAAAGTGTTTATAAATATTAAATTACCTGAGTTTAAAGACATAAAATAGGATACACATTTGGCGTCCTACAGTTTTTAAAAGGTTTAGCCATTGTGAAAGAGATGCAGCTAAGTATGTGACAAATAGCTCAAAAAGAAAAAGAAAAAGGAAAGAAGAAAAAGCCAGTGTGACAGGAGTCAATGGGGAGTTCCAGCACCATGGACAGAGGTCTGCTGCAGCCCGCCTCACCTCATATTAATCTTCCTAGGACACCATAAAGCTTTATTTGAACAGGTTATCATGTGAACCATTTGGCAACTGGACAGAATGGGTTACATATGTTGTGTTGAATCAGCGCTGCAACAATGACTAAGGGCAATTTCCCGGAAGTGACCTCAAAATGACCAACATTTAATTTGCGGTCATTGCCCCTTTACACAGTTCATAAGCTTTAAGTTTGCAGTATACAGGCTGCATGGTTATTGTATGAAAAGTTTATGCAGTATTGAGCATCAAGAAAAGCACAATATAAGATTTGTAGCCTACATTTTATAAGCTAAAAATAAATAATCTAAAACTGGACAATGCACGTTTGTTAATTCCTCATGCTGTGATTAGACACAAGTTATTTTCACTAAACTTAGCAAACCATCTGACATGTCAGTCTAATTTTGGATCTGAGCGATTTGCCCAGACCTGTTGCAGTGCAGTACATGTGGTGGAGGTGGAAAACATCTCTAGATTAAATGTCAGATTAACCACGGTCAGGATTTGTAACAAAACTGCCAACACGTAGAGACATTTTCTCTTCTTCTTTAGTCCACATGCGGTGTCCTACATATTTCCAAAAAACGTGGATGGTATGTTCAAAGCTGACACTCATTAAGCACGTGGGGTGCCGGGGCAGCGTGTACCTCCCTTTCAACCGTGGCCCAAAGCACAGTTACAAAACAGTGCATTCCTTCCATCGAGGACAGATCCTTATCACAACACAAGCTGCGCGGCCTCTGAATAGAAGGTGAGCCCATTATTGAATTGAGCGGCGGATTCCAGGACCATTCATCCATCTCAGGCCTCCTTTTGAACTGGCCGGTGTTTGGGTTTGTCAAATCGCACTCAGCACAGCACAAGGGCGTCCCTTCCAACATGACTCAACACTATTCAAAGTAAACTGTAAAAGATGATTACTTAAACGACTGTACATGTGAGTGAGGCGAGACATTAGAGGAGGAGGAAAGAGTGGGTGGCTCTGTTTTTAGGGAGCAGGTTGTGTGTTCAATCCTCAGACGAACTGCTCTGTTCCTCCAGAAGTGCTACATGAAGCTGTCTCCGTTACACTGTCTGAAGCAGCGGTGCCCTATTTCCATGGAGGGCCAAAATAGGCAACGGAGGGCCAAAATTGCGGACAGAGGGCCAAACGCAATAGGCTACTGCTTTACATGTAGAAACACCAAATGCCTAATAAGCAGACTATGCAGCTGCTTAGGGCCCCGAGACCACCAGGGGTCCCCCAATAGTGCATACATTTGTAGATCCTCAAATGTCTCCTCAAAATAACTAGTACACTGCAAAAAGAAATCTCGAAAGCCAAATTTTGCTAGTGGGGGAAGTTTTGTTTTACACTTAAATCAAGAAAAGACATCAACAACAATCTTATTTCAATTAAATTAATAGTAATAGCAATATTTAAATCTAATTTTCAATCTCTTTTCTTAATTTAACCATAAAAAACTTACCCCACTGGCAAGTTTTGAGAAATGTTTTAATATTTTTCTCTTCAAGCCTAGATTTCTTTTTGCAGTGTAGTCTATTTTCTTTTACAAACATAGTCAGGTTGAAGGGTGGGGGAATCGGATGCGTCTCATTTATGGGAATATAGATCTATCCGAAATTAAATTAAAGTTGCGAGGGCCCCAACATAGTTTCGCTTAGGGCCCCATGAACGTTTGCAGGGGCCCTGACCAAATGCTAACAGGTCTATTAATAAATATGCTTCCATTAAGTAGGACCTGGTGCTGTGTTGTCCTTAGTAACTATTGACAGTCTATTCAGCCACAAATGAATCAAAGGAGATATTTCATACAAATGTAAGCACCATCTCGAGGGCCAAATTAACACCCTTGAGGCCATTATGCCATATCGCAAAGTATGTTAGCATTTGCAGCAGGTTTTTCCATAGTTAACTTATGGAGGTTTATAAAGGTAAAGTAACGGCGTTATCGTTCATATAAAAGCATTATGACTACAGAGTGTTTGATGTGTTTACCAGCAGTGACTCAGCAGCTAACAGAGTTATTCCACAGCCCTTTTTATAATGTCTGTGTCTAATGTTAGTCTATGGACAACGTTTGGTAGCACCCACAAACATGCTGGATTTCCATAGTAACAGTGAATGTTCCCGAACTCTATAGTCCATAATATAGCCACTATGGGGTAACTGAGATTATAAGAAGTCAGCGACTTCAACAATGGCCCCTAATAACCACAGTCAAATCACAAAAGGTTAGTGAGCTAAAGCAACAAGATCAAGCAGATTCCGTGTAGCATGACAAACATGAATTTATTTATATACTTTTGAAGTGAAATGTGTAAAAATATAAATATATAAATATTTCTAAATTTAAGAAAAAATTGAAAAAAATATGTACAAAGTAAAATAGCAATGACAAGTTAGTATTTGTTTTTTTTGTGTGAGTAGGATAGCAACATAGTCCAAAAAAGTTCATTTGGTCTTCAATAATTAATCTTTTTATGATTTTCTTTTCAACAGACCAGTGTGGCTGGTCACGTGACCAACTCTGAGGAAGACTATATAGGAATTATACTATATTTAGGAAGTTAGCTGTCGAAACGGTCTGGTACGAACAATAACCACTGCTCTGTTGAAAAGAAAACCATAAAAATGACAGCGACGTGCCATACGCAAACCCTTCCTGGTTCTTCTTCCTCTCAGAGTTTCCACGCTGCGAGTACCAGTGGCCCATCACACACAGTGCTGGTACCGCTCCCATTTCCCATGATGCATTTTGAGACCCGCGTGCTTCCCCCCTCGCTCGGTTTAGGCACACATCAATGAGCAGCTATGGCCATTCTCCTTTTGACACAACCTTTTAATTTGGTCCCGTCAGTCCAAGGGGGTCACTCCTGTTGAGATACTGCCACTCTCTGGTTACCCGCTCCATCAGTGCGCTTCGGGTCCACTGTCCTCTGCTCCAAGTGCATCCTGGGAAATGGGGGACCTCTTGATCACTCTGAAAATGTCCCACACTGTCCTCTTTGGCATTTCTGTTTGAGCTGGCACTTCTGAACTGTAAAAAACACAAAGATTATTTCAGCTGTGGGCAACAACAACAGCGGATACTTTTCTTTATTGTCTGAGTTATGAGTCATATTTTACATAAAGTGTAGCAGTTCAGTCTGGTCTTTACACGCCAATGTAATATATCAATAAAGTGCGTCTATCTTTCCACAGTATCCAGGTGGGTACCTTGTTTGTTTATGCGCTCTGGGAGGCTCAGCGTTGTAGCTTTAATTGATTCCTCCTATTCTCCCACTCATTGATACTGTTTGGTTGCCCAGATAAAAAAACAACACTATACTCCCTCATGTGTCAGGCTCGGCTCTATAAACCTAAGAATAGCAATAAAAAGGAGGCGCACCACTCCTTCGGCTCCACAAAAGACAGCGTGCCTTCACAAACATGAACCAACACCCTGCGAGTGGAAACAGTCATTGTGTGGATTCAAGCTGGAACTCACCGGCGCTGGCAGAAGCTGGAGCAGCTGCGATCATTGGGGTTTGCACAGGAGCAGCGAGCAGTGGATCTCCGGCGACGGGACAGGCCACTGCCCAGGCCATAAATGCTGGTCTTACTGAGCACACACAGATACAGAGAGTTAGACTTTGTTCTTTGATACGGCACATTTTATTTCACTGCAATATAAGATACAATGTTGTCAGTATTGTGCAATATATTTGGATCTGTGGAACAATATTACTCGATAATGATACGAGCAAAACTTTTTCTTCAACACATCACACGTACAAGTGCAAAATTGCTATCCATGAGGTTTGCATCGTGTTGCTAGTGTACTGTACCTTGGCGTGTTGACCCAGATGATGTCTAAATGGCAGAAGTAGTGGCATTCGGAGTCCAGCAGGCTGCTGCAGGCGCAACGTCTGGTCCTCACTCCATGGGATGATGGGACACTGTCGGTGTCTTCGGTCGGTTCTTTCATCAGAGGAACGCCAAGACCTAGAGAGACAAGACACTTTAGAGGGACGAGGAGTGTAGTGAGCGGAGATCTGTTTCTCACTTAAATGACTGATTTGTGCAGCTATGCAACCCATAAAAATAAAAAAAAAAAAATCACAGTTAAACATGTTGGATGGATGAGCAAAATGGTGCACTGTGCAAATCAACACAAGCCAATAAAAAACATAGGTATCACTCTGTTTGCCCTGACGAAGACCTAGAACAGGTCGAAACATGTTGGCAAGATGTCCCATTAAAATAAAGGATTTTTAAGTCAGTAGTGCCTCGGACCCCTTCTCTTTTTTTGCAATTTAAGAGTTCCATCTCTTGCATGGATCCTTGAAGAGCACCTGACTTCATGACAAACTCCAACCCTAGCAGCACTCACCACCCTCTCTCAAAAACATAGGTATATTAGGTCCATCGGTTATTATTGCTGTATAACTCCTTAACAGTGTTCAGTTGTAGGTAATATATATTTGAGCCTGGTTTTGAAGGAAAAATAGTGGTTTGCAAAAGTAATACATATATATTCCATAATATGGCAAATGCATATTGCATGTTATAAACTCCAACAAAACAAGTCGATGATACAATAAAATATTGAAAAAGACAATAGTAACTCACCGCCGTGCACCGAGGCCCACAGACTGATGAGCAGCAGAACGTTGCTGTGTAACGACATATTGGAGATATAATGTCCATATACAGTACGTACTTGCAGCTGATATTATTGAACTGCTGCTGTGTTTGTCTGAGCTCTGACACTTAAAGCACTTAGAGCTCCTCTCCCCCTTATGACATCATAGTTCAGGCTCCGCCCACTGCCTTGGACACCCCCCACCCCCCAAGGCGGGATGTCCCAACCTGTGACAAATTCCAGGGATAGCTATGTTCTCTGGAGAAGGGCCATCACCCGTTGTTAGTGGAGATGGACATGGCTTAGAGGAGACAGATGGGGCTTTGACGGACTGGACTGAGGCAGAATAATTAATGTATCAGTAATAGTAATAGGAGCAATGAAAAAAATAATAGTTAATGTACAAGAAACACTTTGTAACATGGGAGAACAATCAGAGACCATAATCATGTCTTTGACCTGAGTGAACCAGTGAAAAGTCTTTATTTATATTTATGATTCATGCACCAGCATAAATTATAAGTATGAATTGATGAATGGCTTATAAAATGATGAGATTTGGGCCTAAACTTTGCCAATTAATAATGAACCACGTATTGGTATTGTTAAAAAAGAGATTGTATTATGTGGAGTGGCTCAGTAGTTACAAAATGCTGACCATGAACCAGGTAGAATTCATTTACTCTATAGGCTTTTTGGAATGTTGTGATGTTACGCAAATGTAACCTATTCAGACTATGCCTGACTTGAGTCTTTTTCTGACAAGCCATGACATCTCCACTAACATCCACATGTTGCTACAATCCTTCATAATTGCCTTGATAAATTCTTGATCTTTTTTACTTAGGAATGTCCTGTCCTAACTGCAGACTGGACTTGACCTCAGTTCACCCAAATTCTAGAAACCCTCACTGGTGGCTTTTTCCCAAAATCCAGAGTTACAAATACATAATAGAGGAAAAGAGAATTTCCCTTGTCCAGACGGATTGTGAGGAATGTAGATCTGTCTGACACACCATCCATCTATCTGTGATTATTCTCACAGCGGAGGTTTTAGTACAAGTCCCTGGAGCGCACCTGCCCCTTGCACAGGAATCACATATTAGAAAGTACTTTCTAGGAAAACTCGGCAGTTACGAAAGATCAGTAGTGGCGAAAAATTCTCAGTTATTTGCATTTCAGTAACATAGACAACCTTCAGTCTTTGAAGGTGTTGTCAATCTGCTGTCTGAAATAGATATTTTCCCACAGCTTTTACAATGATACAAAGTCATGGTGAAAGTGAACTCCCTGGATTTATGTAATCTCCACTTCCTAGTGATGTTTTATGTTGTTTATGATGCATATCAAAGGCTACATTGGTGCGTAACTTGGATCAGATAAGATGATGTGTAACCTGACCTTTAACAACAGAGATGGCCTAAATCAGGGATGCCCAAAGTGCGGCCCGGGGGCCAAATGCAGCCCCCAGACTGATTTAGTTTGGCCCTCAGGCTGGTATTTATTTCTAAACGTTTATGAGACTTTGTGAGACAGAGCTGCTTTAAATTTCCATGCCTAAATGAAAGTGTGGTTCCATGGTTAAAATCTCTGGTAAATGCAAGTAGTTGAATGTCTCACTGCATTGACCACTGTCTCTGGCCCTCAATGCCATATCACTTAAATCGTGGCCCAAATTCAAAAAGGTTTAGACTGAGGGTGTCAAACTCATTTTGTGTGTGGGCTGAAATTCACCTGGCAGGACGCATATATTGTAAACAGGAAAATACTATTGACAATACATTATTAATAATAATGCGTACTGTAATAATTCATCACATTTGATTGGCATTTTAAAATTGGTGAAAGCCCTACAGGACTGTAGCCTAATAGGCTAAATAATAATATGGGCTAAACTTGTACTGCAAGCCTGTGCAGCCAGAGCTGTAGCCAGGAGTTTTGAAATAGTAAGGTGAAAACATATTTATGTGGGGGTTCTGGAGGTACTCCCCTAGGAAATTTTGAATTACGCAGATGTAATTTAGTGCAATCTGGTGTATTTTAATGGGGCCCCAGTCCCTCTGTAGCCTGCGTTAGCTCCGCCCCTGCCCCTGTCTTTGAGCTACAGCTTCTCGCTGAGCTGTGGAGTGGACACAAGTGCCAATAAAACACTAAAAGCAAAAAAAAATGAACCAGTAACAGAACACCTTCTATAATTTTACATTGTCAGTGCCCTCAGCTGGACAGGTGTGGAATTTTTATTTTAATGTTGGCTACCCCCGAGCGGCTGGAGTGAGCATTTAAACATTCATAACTCCTCACAGGAATGGGCTCGAGACTTAATGCTCAGAACGGGACAGACACTCCTGGCCTAAACTAAAGCCAGCATTTCTTTCAGGGCAAAGATCTACAGTACACTTCTCACAACCTAATCTCCCTGGTCACTGTCATCTGATTGTTGGAAATTAATCATGTTAATCAGTTACTGCTTGACGTAACTTAAAAGAAACAAGTTGTCATTTTCATGTTTGCTCATTAAACACATTTAAAACAATTAATGCTAAAACATAAGACCAAAGTGGCAAAAACTGTGAATCTCAATTGCAATTGCATTGACTTTTTGAAAAATTCTAATTGTACGAGTTAAAAAGCCCGACTGAGGCTAATCAGCTACGCGTTAACTGCTAGCCATAGCGCGGATATTTTACAAGAAACATTATAAACATCATAAAACAGCACTAGGAAAAACAGGGTAAAATATTTGTATAACTTTTTGGTTTAGAAAGTTTTGGATACAATTTGAATGTATTATTGTGTGTTTTATGCCCATAAGTCTCCACATAGCTGATTAGCTGCTATCGTTCTTTTAAACATTTGATATTAATTTTTTTTTAAAGTCTATGCAATTTTTGAATGGGATTATTACTTCCGGCACCGAGACGCGTGCGTGTACAGACGAGCTGGTGGGCGGGACTATGATGCTCCATAGCACTTATCTGTTTTTGCAAATGAACTCTTAAAGAGGCCCTAAACCAATGAGTTAAAACAATAGAGGGACAATGTGTATGTGGGATAATGTGTATTAAGCCTCACTTTGGAAATTGACCACGCTTATGGGTGAAATCAAAATGGCGCAACTTGCTCCTCCTCCAGTGGATAGTCCTAAAAAGGGTAAAAGAGGTGTGCGGTCGCTATATCTCAGCCTCCTGGGCGTGTAGTTTAGCCATAACCGCGCCCTCTCTGCTCCCGCCCCGTCAGCACGGTGCTCTGTTAGCCTATAGCCGGGAGCGTGTGACGTCACAAATCATTAGAATGAGCTTCATTGGATATGCAAGACTTTAAAATTCCACTTAACAAAAACTAACACCATTAAAGACTCCATTTCCCTCTGAGCATTATCACAGAGGGTATTGCTACCTTTAGAAATAATAAAAGTATTAGGAGCCGGGCTGTAAAGCTGTTTTTGACACGTGTAAAGTGACCATAGGAATACATGTTATGAAGGTCTTTTTGGAACCGCCCCTAGTGGATAGAGGCGATATTGCAGCAATGTCAGC
>OMNZ01103015.1:0-15059 GCA_900303255.1 Lesueurigobius sanzi | reverse complement strand
TCACTCTGAACAAACCTTCAGAATATTGTTAAGTCCTACACTATAACATTTGGAGTCTGTAGGAGCTACGAAAGTGGAGATGTTGTCGCCACAATGTGAGAAAAAGACATTTTAAGAAAGTGGCCTTTGAAGTTACCATTTTCTTTGTAAGTCTATGGAGTAATGATGAATCAGTGCAATAATTAACACCTTATTGTGAAGATCTAGCAATTTATTTGTTTCCAGGTGAAAGTCTTTATGTTACGAGATTAAACAGGCCCAAAATCTGAAAATATAGACTTTTGCCTGTAGTGTCTCCCCTTAAGTGCATTGAGGGCCATGCGGTCAGTGAAGTGGAACATTCAATTAGGTGCATTTACCACATTTTAGCCACGGAACAACCCTTTCATTTAGGCTTGGAAGCTTAAAGCAGCTCTCACACATGTAAAATGTAAGAAATTGTGGTTATAATTGTCTTGAATTATTAAACTTGTCATAAAACGCACCCTCTCTGGTGATGTGTGCTGTCAACTTCCGTCTCATGTTAAAAAAGCAGACACAGTCCCCATTTTTAAGACTAGGCTCAAAACGTTTCTTTTCGAAAAGGCTTATAGTCAGGTCAGCTAGGTTCAGTACAGCATAAGCAAGGCTGCTATATGAGCTAAAATGCTGGGGGAAGTACGGCACATTGAGCCCTATCCTCTCGTTTACCTTACTGTATAAATTATGTTGCAATATTTATGTCTACCTGCACATTTTCCTTCTGTTCATTGCTATTGCTCTTTTTCTCTCCCACTGGTTGAAGACCCAAACAACTGCCGTCACCGTCGGCCGGGACAGCAATCGTGGGACCAGACGGCGTCGGCCAAGCCTACTCCTCGTGTTGAGCACTGCTGCGGGACTCTAGTCTACCCGGGGACGTTTCCCAATTTAATGGCCGCCACAACTCTCGCTGAACATAGTCATTGGACTCTGGTCGACCAAAATTCACCACTGGCCCATCCGTCCAAGGGAGATGGATCCTTCTTCTAAATTGGTTCCCTTCGAGGTTTCCTAACTTTTTCCCATGAGGTTTTTAGGGGTTTTTCCTCGCCGTGGAGGAAGGTCTAAGGATGTGAGATACTCTAAGCTTGTTACTCTAAGTGATTTACGGGACATTACATCTGGTTGAGGCATTTCATTTGTGTGTGACTTATTTTGATCATTCTTGATGTCTGATATTGATTTGTTTTTGTCCATACCAACTTTTGAGATTACTTCTGCTATGATATTGGGCGTTACAAAAAAATAAAATTGAACACAGACAGAAGCCTGAGGGCCAACTGAAATTAGTCTTTGGGCCGCATTTGGCCCCCAGGCCGCACTTTGGGCACTAAGGCGGTTAATTATTGCACTGGCACCGTGTTTTTTATAGAATTATTTGGGAACCTACACATTGTCTAGTGTTGTACTTCGCAATGTTTTGAAGATTTGCTTAGAATCTTATTGAGCTTTGAGATCCAAAAAACAAGGCAAAATTAGATATTTTTCTTTTTTTTTTACAGATTTTTTCACTACTAAGTATTTATTTACATTTACATTTAAGTAGCTTATTCAAAATCTAAAGAAGACATCCCAAATCCCCTTTGAAGAAATCTTTGTAGCTAATACATCAACAAAATAATATTTAGGTTTAAAGTTTTGATCACTCCACCAACACCACACCAACTAAATGGAAATGAGCAATATGTTTTTGCTAATAAAAACACAAACATGCACCAAATTTACAACTATTTTACACTCATTTGCTGATGAAGCTTTATGGATGAAGATCGAAACATCCTATACTCCAACTACAGAGTACAGATGAAGACTGAAGAATCTGCCTATTTTATATCATGTACACAGTAGGACCAGAAACAAGGATGTGAATAACTGAATTTCCCCAACAAAGTCAGATAGAACCTTATGATTCTAAGGGGATGATTTGATTGTCAAAATTGTATGTATAAAATGCCTTATTTTGAAGAAACCTTTTCATGCAAGTAACCTATTGCAAAAGCTGCAAAGTTATATCACTCAATTAGTATTTTTTCCCTGTTCACTCCATACTTGGTGGTGGTAAGCAACTATTGTAGCCACAGCTGCCCAGGTGTAGACTGCCAGAAGCGAGGCTGCCAATCAATGCCATCTGCCCCTCCGACCACCACCAACACTCACTCCATTCACCCATGTTCAGTGTCCTTGAGGGAGCCTGAGTGGGCCATATAGTTTCTTGAATGGAGGTGGAAGCAGAGTGACCTCAAATGATCCCAGAAAAGTAGATCGTGGCTGCGGTGAAGGGAAAAAACATTCACGCAACATATAAATACATAAAAATACTTCTGACAACAAACTAGGAAGCATCTTTTCAGTCCAACCAGCCCCTGTTTGCCCTCATTATAAAACCTAATACTCTCCAACACATACTGTACATGCACACTCCGCTCTGCCACTTCAGCACCACGGTCAGCGGCGGTCTCTCTGCGCCAAGAGAGCAGCTTAACCCTCGGCGCCTCGGACCACTCTCGACTCGACAAAAGCTCACAGGCCGAGAGCATGTCGTGTGTCTGTGTGCGAGGAGAGGCCAGAGCTACACACTGTAAGCCAAGTATCAGAAAAGACGGCTTATCCCGACAATACATGCTACATCGATTCGCCTTTGACGTAAGAATGGGCCTCGCTGTTTCCTATAGATGGGGACAATGGCGTTTTTCATTGGCCCGAGGTCCTTTTGAATGAGGAATTCTGCAGAAATGTATAGATGTGGTGTTTTCCAACGGAGTCAATAGCTGTCTGCAATCGCTTGAACATTGAAAAAGGAATTGCTATGATTGATTTTGCGCTTGTTCTGAGCAGCCACGCACATACGCAGGCTGCCATTGTGGGAAAGGATAAGTATAGTGGTGCCTCTATAATTTGCACCCACATAATTCAGAGTAAAAAAAAAGGATTTTGTATATGGTACTGGATGTAGTTGCAGGTTTTGTTTTCCTTGTTTCCCAAAAAAACTTTAAATATGACGTAGGAAATTACGCAAGGAGAGTGACCATGTTATTTAAGGCACAGCAAAACTGATTGGGGTTCGATTCCTGGGCATGTCCTTCCTGTGTGGAGTTTGCATGGTCTCCCCGTGCCTATGTAGGTTCCCCCTCCCCCTAAAAGATGTACAATTAGTCGCGTTCATAGAGTGGAATTCTGTTTCAGCTGGGAGTCAGGTGCCAATACAGCTCTGTGGGAGAGAAACAGTTTTGGAAAGTCATTTTCAGAAAGATAGTGATTGGATTCACAAACCTGCCATATTATTCTTATGGCCTTTCTACTGGTAACGTCACACACATGTTTTTAATATTGCCTCCACTTTTTGACACAATAATTAGATCTTAGTTCATCTGTGCTGACAGAGAGGACATTTAACTTTTTGACAGTTTTTGTTTCATGTGGATAAGCCCAGGAATTACAGAGAAAATAGCAAGACCCCCACCTCTTTTCCTTCCTTCCTTCCTTCCTTCCATTTGTTCGTTTGTTCCTTCGTTCCTTTCTCTTTCTTTCTTTCTTTCTTTCTTTCCTTCCTTCCTTCCTTCCTTCCTTTCTTCCTCATCTTCTTCTTCTCCAAATCAAAATTCAAATGCCCATATAACTGTGTCATTTTGCAGCTTCTTATAATATAACACTTTATATTGAAGTCTGAACATGCTAACTTCCTGCTAACTTCAGCCCACTTTAAAACATTAACTGTCCTCTCTGTGAATCTTCTACAGAAAAAAATGTCTTGATTTGCTTCTCTTTTATATTGGGGGGGGGGGGTCAAAACTTCAAAATCAGGGTATGAATAAAATCCCTCTAATATAAGACTTTTTAAGAGAATGCTGGAGAAATGTTGAATCAGGTCAATAATTAAATTATCTTTTTGAGAAGATGAGGTTATTTGTTTCCAGTTGAAGTTGTATGTAAAGAGAGCAAACTGGCCCAAAATCAATTGCAAAAAAAAACAAAACATGTCTCAGCATGGGTACATACATTGTTTAAGGACGGTAGATCATCTTTGTTGACATTGCTGCCATGTTTCCACTCCTCACAAAGCACAAACACTGCACTATGCCTCTGATGCTCCATCTGGCTAAACGCTGTTCACTCAGTGTAAAAATATGAGCTGCGTCTTCGCGCTTATACTTTACGTAAATATCAGGATCCTGGGGCAGATGGTGAGGAAGGAAATATTAAACATGGCCAGACAGCAAACAAGAGCAGGCAAGCGCTTCAAGTAAGAAACGTAATATGTAATGTAAACAGTGGCACTAACAAAGACACCAGCTCTTTACATTATGAACCTCAGAGAACACAACACTTAATTGTTTTCATTGTTGGAAGAGTCCGTATTATACCCACACTTAACACACTGGAGCCTGCATATTTTTCTTCATATACTGTATTTATTGTATTTGTGTCTAGAAAACACCTTTGACAATAAATGTGATGGAATTTGAATAACAATAATATGATAGTTTTGAGCTCCAAAAACTAAGGCTTTCTTTTTATAGATTTCTTTCCACTAATTACTAGGTTTTCCAAAAACTGTGTATCCAAAACTATAGTGGGATTAGGTACCGGGCCTTTGATCAATTGATGTTTTCTCAAAAGAAAATTTTGTCCGTAATGTTGGATTCATAACATTTGATCACAACTTCAATACTAAGATATACTGTATGTCTTGTCACTAGAGCTGGCATTGTTCATTTCTTTTTTCATTACCAGTAATTTAATGATGCTGTTTTAGATACCTATACTATATTATTGGTCATCCCGACCAGAGGTTCCCAACTAGGGTTATGGGGACACTTGGGGGTATGCGAGAGCTTAGAAGTACCTGGGATCATTTCAGATACAAAATAAGATTAAATTGAATTGTATTTTTTATTATTATGTTCAAAGAGAAGCTATTTAAAACATTTAACTGTAAAGAGTGAGAGTTTGAGAATATTTAGTTGCCTTTTTACAGAGTTTTAGTCATTCACTTTCTAACTAATCATCAAAATCATCGAGGAAGGGGGTACTTGGAGTATAAATAAAAGGCCCAAGGGGTACACAAGAGAAAAAAGATTGGGAACCACTGATCTAAACCATTAAACAGAACAATAATGCTCATATATTCCATAAATTCCATATTTTCTTCTTTTTAATAAAACATACCTTTTTGAGCTGAAACAACCAAGAAACTTTCTTTAGTGCTGTCTCAGCCTAAAGCCTGACATCCAGACTAGTCTCCTCTGTTTATTCTAAACTGGAGACTAGTCTTGAACTGCTCTTGAACAAACATGCACAATTACGCATTGCAGCCAATCACGGCGGATGTGAAGACATAGCGCAAGAAGCAAGTTGTCAAAACTTAGCGAGACTTAGCAGTGTTTGCAAAATGGCCACAAGACAAAGCTAACACTGATCCAGGAGACTAACAAATGCTGGTTTGTCGAAGTCTGCGATAAGTGCCAGTGAGGAAGAGACCAGCCCTAGTGAGACAAGAAATACCCTCAAAAACTGCTCTTATTGGGGTTTTAAGCATATTCCCACTTTGCTTAGGACAAACGAGAGAGTAGCTGTAAAGGTTTGTTCTGTAGTCATCGGCAACTTCATTGCTATATGCTTACGTCAGCGATACAATTTTACCCATTTTCATTTGAACAGAAAGAAGTGGGTGTGGTTGACCAGGCTGGTCTCGGGACCCGCCAGGTATTAAGTCTTGCTAAAGCAAAGCGTCATAGACAAAGTAACTCTTCATCTGTTCACTGTGCTTGAGGATCTGAACGTTTTACTCCCGATCCCAGAAGCTTTCTCAACAGACTGAGGATAGAGTCGGCCAGGTGGGCCTGATATAACTACAGAATATTGGTCTCTCTCTGTGCCATTCAAAGACTATTCATATATTTCATTTAACCTAAGATCTACTCTCAACTTACTCTATCTAATCTAAAAAGCTGCTTAGAGAAACCCATGTTGTTGTTTTTAGGTGTAAAAACTATAAAAAAGGATATTTCTATTTTAAATTTAAATACGTCTTGGTATACTTAAAAAGAGAGGGCACAGTGAGGGGTTGGACCAATATAGGTTTTCTCCATCAATACCATTAGCACCTCTAAACATTTTTCAATATCATACTGGTATCGTTTATGGTACCCAGCTCAACTTGTCACTAATATACTGTACATAATCACTCATGTTTAAATGTGTAAAAAAAAAAAGAATAAATAAAATCATCTTTGTCACACTTTTGGTCGTGTCATTCTGGTGCATTGCCTGGGTGCCGGCCTGTCCCCCACATTATGCTAACCCGGTTTAAAGCCAGGACCCCGCTGTGCATAGTAATCCTTCACTGGAGCAGGCATCACGTTAATGTGTCTGTCGACTCGAAGATTTGTTTCTATATTTGATCCTTTTAAACCACCATGACACCAGCCCCAAGGTCAGAGCGGGGTCGAAGCCAGGTCACACAGTCATGTTCACATATTTATGCAACACTGGGCTCAGAATATCTCCTCAGAAGATGATTAAGATGGTCGTTCCTTATAGGACACTTTTGATGGGGCTTATGAAATATTTAGGCTCATTTATATTTGATGACAGTTGTGAAAAGGTTATAGTTAAATGTTTGCAAAGGTTGAAGCAAATGGCGTAGAGTGACATGTGACATCCCAACATTCTAAAGGGCAGCTGGAAATTATATGATGTAACTGTCAAAATGCAGATTGTCTTAGTTTATTGCTAATTTCTCTGTATTTCTTGGGCCAATCCACATGAAACCAAAACTATAACAGAGTTCAATATCTTCTCTGTCACCACATATGAAATAAGGTCTAATCATTTTCTTATAAAAAGGTAGTCTGGGAATACCCAGGCTGCTTGCGCTCGAATTTCAATTCGAACTGCGAGACAGCCTGGAAAGGAAGACCGAAATCTTCGCATGAATCTGTGGACCAATCACAGCACAGGGAGCCGATGACACGTAAAAAATGGACTGACGCGGAAGTTGTAGTTTTTGTGTACGGATCCAACTTGGCCGCAGCACACGTGAAGCTATCTTTCATTCAAGTGTTAGATTGTGTTCTAAACACATTAAATCGAAAATTTATATTAAAAGAAGTACAGCGTTTGGCTTTACAATATTTTATTACGAAGAAAGATGTTTTGGCCTCGTCGACTTTCTGTCGCTCAACATACGTCATCGGGACTCGACACGCACAGACGTATATGATAGACAAGGACAATCGTAAACCACATCCCGTACGAGAAAATGAACCGTTGTTTCCCAGACTAAATATTCATTTGTGATATTTAGGTGTATATCATTGTCATGAATGCTTATGAAGATAACCTCAAAAAGATGGTCCCAGAGAGGGCTTGGCCACGTAAACAAACCAACACATGGCTATGTGTTTACAAAGCAAAGCACACAGCACGAAGATCTGCTTCCACTCCTGAAGGTGCATGCACACCTAAAGTATATTATTTTATAAAATATACTTATAAAAAAGTATAACATTTTCGTTGTACTTGTTGCAATGACAATAAAGATTATTCATTCATTCATATACTCCAGCATCAAATCTTTGGATCTGGAAGCCAATCAGAGAGCCTCCGTACACAATGCTGCAGCTGCAGCAAGCTCTCTGATTGGCTTCCTGGTGTGTTCAGCGCTTCAGCAAGGATTTGACACTGGACTGTAAACTAGTTTTAATGTGTATGGCGTCTGGCGCAAGTGATTTCTGTGTAATTACTATGAGAAAGTGTGCATATGTGCAACAAAGAGACATGCAGCAGCTATGTATGCGAGCAAGCGACACATAGTCCGCGAGCAGGAAGAGGCGGAGTCCAATGCACTCACTGCAGAAAATGGTGATCTCGACCTAAGAACACAGATATCCACATTTGTCTGGATTTCAGCTCTGTGTGGCTGCTGCCACTAACAGAAGCCAGATTGATATGTGTAGGATCTATGATCCTCTAGAAATAAAATACAGTAATATCTCAGCTCTTACCTCTGTCACATGTTGTACCAAGGCTAGATGCTTAGACTGTGGTTCAGGACGGCCTCTTGGAGAGGTGTAGGCTATAATGATAACATCCTAAAGTATTAGCTCTGTTCATTTGTCCGGGGTGCAATTTTCAGATGTAACATCTTGAATTCAATCAGTGGAGACGCATAGGATAATGCACTGTTGCACTAGCCAGCGGTTGTCAAAATTGCGGCTATGACCACTGAGGTCACATGACTGAAATACATGCATGGGCACCTGCTCTCCAGCTGATACAGAATTCTGTAACGTGAACACTACTGTGGACTACAGATGGAAGTCATTTGTGTTCTAAGCATAGTGTGATTGTTTATTTATCTATCAGGACAGTGTACAAACAACCTATTTCAATCAATCAATTTATTTTTGTAACGCCCAATGTCATAACAGAAGCTATCTCAAAGGTTGGTTTGGACATAAACAAATCAATATCAGACATCAAGAATGATCAAAAATAAGTCACACACGAATGAATTGTCTCGACCAGATGTAATGTCCCGTGAATATGTAAATCATTTCGAGTAACAAGCTTAGAGTCCCATCCTTAGACCTTCCTCTACGGCGAGGAAAAACCCCAAAAACCACATGGTAAAAAAAAATGAGGAAACCTCAAGGAAAACCAATTAAAGGAAGGATCCATCTCCCTTGGACGGATGGGCCAGTGGTGAATTTTGGTCGACCAGAATCCACTAGCAATGTTCAGCAAGAGTTGCAGCAGCAATTAAACTGGTAAACGTCCCCGGGTGGACAGGAGTCCCGCAGCAGTGTTTAACGAGGGGTAGGCATGGCTGACGCTGTCCGGTACCACGAATGGTGTCCTGTCTCACGGTGACAGCGGTTGTTCGGGTCCTCACCAGCCCAGGAAACTCACCACCGGAGGGGAACAGAAAATTTGATAACCTGCACTTCAAGTGTAGATTGGCTTGGCCACGTGATGCGTGTGGACAGTTGAAGAATAAAAGTTATCTCTACAAGATCAGGAAAGGTGGGTGAAAATATGAGGGCTCTTCGAGTAAAGCATCACAAAATCTCAAGGTTCTTTCTTATTAAAACCAACTAAAATATCTAACATAAACCCAATAGGGTACACAAGTTCTCCCTCTTGCTGTCAGCCTTGGCTTGAACAACATTGGACGACCCTTGCTCTTATCCACCGTGCGTGTATGGGGAGAGTGAGTTTGCCAAAGGTGCGTTTGTGCAGAGCTGGTTGCGGGCCCCGTGCTTCAGCCTGTGCAGCTGGAGCCTTCATTAGTATGGCAGACAGCAGCGGGGGGGCCTACGTGACGCGAGTGTTATTGGACTGAGTGTTTGTGGGACAGAGGACAACACATCCTGCAGGCTTCTGATCCACGAATAGAACCAGAGGCGGTGCTGGCTTATGTAACGTATATACATGGGACACATGCTGGGGTGAGGTGTAGGGCACGGGGCTATAAACTGCTGCAGGGACGGACAGAGCTGACTGTCATTTAGATGAGACACTTTAATGAGGACGCTGGGTAAGAGCTTACGTGTGTTGGACCAAATGCAGATACTCCACGTCTGAGCTAGAGACGCTGCAATGTCAAAGATAGTGTTTTATTATTATTGTTATATAGTTGGATTATTTTCAGTCAATATAGTCAATTTAATTTAGTCGACTAAATCTAATGAAGCTGTTAACGTGCTAGAAAAAAGGCCATTGAGACACCATCACTGCCAAATCTTTAAACAATTTAAAGAACATAAACTAAACTCAAAAACCTTCAAGTTATTGTTAAATACAAGACTGGAAAGTTTGGAGACATAGGTGCTACCAAAGTGAAGATGTTTGTTTATTGTTCATTTGGTTGGGACCGTGCATGTTACTGAACAAACATGAGACACACTCTCATTCATCCTGATCTATTGTACATGTTTTTAGAGGTAGGGGAAACTGGAGCACCCGGAGGAAACCTACGCAGACTAGGGGAGAAGATGCAAACTCCACAGAAAGGCCCCGTCCTGGCCCGGGATCAACCACAATTCCCCATGTAGTTCTATGGAGAAACAGTGAATCCGTGCAATAAATACACTCTTTATTGTAAAGAGCATTGTAAAGTCATTTATTTGTTTTCAGGTGAACGTTTCTATGTTAAATGAAAAAGTTTACCTGCAGTGTCTCCCCTTAAGAGCATCTTCAGCATAGTTTTATAGCGAAAACTAAACTAGATTCTCTCAAGGATCTCCGCCACTTGAGAAACCTTTAACATCTTAAATTTACAAATCCTCTTCTAATAAAAAACAAACAAACCCCCAAAACACTGCAAGAACCATTCTCCCATCCGCGAGTAGATAATAAAAATGTTATTAAACTGAGATAGCGCTTCTCCAGCGCACACTGAAAATTCCGAATCCCTGTTTTTGCATTGACCTATTGGCAGTTCTTATCATCCGTAATCCTCCCGCTGTGAAGGGCTGTAGGGAGCCATGTTCTGCCGTTCAAAAATGAGATGTTTCTAACCAGCGGTAACCGGCGCCAGGAGGACAGCACCCGGGAGGTTTTCTGCCCTTATCGGCCGTTCCACTCATCGCTATAAGCCAGGGAGAAGGAGGCGCGGGGGGATGCCAGCTATGTTGAGCAAGAGTGGCATTGTTGGATGAATAAAAGGCTGCCGATTCATGTAAAATGTAGATGTATTGTGCAAAGAAATGGACTCTTTTGAGCTTTTCGTTGTTTCAATGTTGTTTAAAAAGTGAGGTCTTTCTAAATTAAAAATGCTTGAATTCAGATTATTTGACTCTATTTTGAGTAACATTGACTCACCAAGTAAAACAATCTGCCAATTATTGCACTGATTCAACGTCTTTTTAAGAACGTCTCCATAGAAATACTGTATATGAGGAATTGTAACTTCAAAGGCCACTTTCTCAAAAGGCATTTTTTTGCACTTTAGTAGCTCCCACAGACTCCAAACTTCTCAGTTTTCCTGGTGGGCTGATGCACTTTTAGCAGTGGCCCAATTAGTTTCCAAGCAACATCAGCACAGTTACACACAGACACATCCCTCTGGCCCCTCCTGGTTTGTGTTGATTGGTATAGTCCACAGGCCTCATGGTGGCTCTGTCCAGTGTTCACACCATAGACCGTAAATAGAGATGGACGTAGTCCATGTGACTTTCCCCATTGCAATCAGCGCAGGCTATTGAAGCCAATTCATGCTAGCATTTGAACTGCCGCCATGTTGTTTCTTTTTGGAAACAAACCCATATTAAGGTATGTGCAAGTTACCTTCTCTTTTAAGTAGTGCGTGGTAAGACAAGCACTTGAGGGCCATATTAACAACACTATTTCCAATAATGAGTTAAAGAGGGGCCAAAAAAGTTTACATTTAAGTCAATGGGCACCTCAGGCTTCCGGAAACAGCCCTGTATGCTATGGCTTAAACCAGAGCTAGCCAATTATATCGCCATCAATAATATACACTGTATGGTTCACACAGACGTCCGCACAATGCTGGTTATGGTCAGCAGGCCGTGCAGCTGCAGCAGACAGTGTGGCTTGTTTTCTTGTGGTTGTTGTTTAGCTAAACATTATAGTAAAATGTAGGACTACAAGAGCTGGTAGTTGTCCCAAATTTATGTTTTTACTTCAAGTGGCCAGCGCAGGTTCACACGGCATCAGCCCCACTCTGTATTGCATCGGCCCACAGACGCAGTTACATGGTTTCGCCACTAATGTTGTCTTTTTATACCCCTCCGTTAACATGTCTTCAGTCATGGTTATTAACTTACAAGCAGATGAGCACATTTCTTAGATACAGGCCACTGTTATAAGAAATTTGCCCTCAAACTTAACATTTGAGGGCCCATTTTTTTCTGCCAGTCCAGCCCTGCTTGTACTTAATATTTAGAGGGTTTTTTTCAGAGGGATTTTTTAAATATATCATTCCAGCCTGATTCCTGTAACCTGAAGTCCTAGCCCCCCCCCTAAATTAGAAGCTTTCCAGATTTATTCAACTACTTTTTCAAAAACTAAACAAAATAACCAAAATCCCATCTGAACAAAATGTTTAAAATGAAACATTTCAATCTGGCTCTCTCCATTATTTAGGTTTCATCGCTTAACATATGGGAAATTTTGCCCATTTTCACACAAAAAATGCCTTATTTTTGTATTAGAGCATAAAATGACAGAAACGTTGCAATATCTTTTTCACATGTCAGTACACAGAAAAAGTTTCAGATTCATATCACTCAATTTACATTCTATTCCCTCCTCACCTGCAGTGTCTGGCCTTAATTTCGTGTGACCCACTTGTTGTTGACTTTAATCAAAATCCACGAGCAGGACGGAAATTGGCAAAATTGAGATATCCTTTCCCGTCTTTGTTATTGAATCGGTCCCGCGTCCTTTCTTTAATCAAACCTTGGATTCACAAATGGCTCAGGAGTGTGTGGAATCGTGCCACCTATGACAGTCCCCGTAGCAAAGGAGCTCCAACTGGCCCCAGCTGCGCCAATTTGAAATTTTATGATCGCTCGGCGTGGGCACCAAGAACGATTTTTAACTCTTACAAAACGGCTTCATTTGGTGAAACTTTCAACAGAGCCTCCCGACACGACTCGTTCATTAGATTGGATTACAACAATTTACTTTTAAGGGTCCCCAGAGTGAAAGTGAATCTTTTTGAGTCATTTACAAGACTTCAAATTATAACTTTTCTTTTATAGTTTGTCTTAAAATGGGAATAGTATGTTAAATTAACTTTTTATAGCTAGCCATGCATCAGCCTTCCTGGAGTTATGTGTTGAGTTATTTACATGTTTGAGTAATGTTCCGTGTCGCCAGTTCATACATTGCTTCTCCAGTTCATCCCAAGTTCCTCCCATGAGCCAGGTTCTGTTTGTATACATTTTTTTTTTTTAAGAGGGGGTATTATGCTTATTGTGCAAGTATTTGGCAATGATATGAAACACATCTTCATCACTATCTTATACTTTGTTGGTTAGAAAATGCTGTGTTGATCTAAAACGACTAAAACAAATTATTCCTCATTTGTATTTCCGTGTTCTACAAGCGAAATCCCTGAGACGTGTCGGAGATTTCTCAGAGACCTTGTTGACATGTCTCCCTGGTCACGGACAAAATAAGTCTCTTCAAAGTCTCCCAATTGAATTGAGACCTCTCTGAGACCTGATGGAGACTTGAAAAAGTCTCCAACTAGTCTCCCGCAACTCCCTGGAGACCCGGGAGTCTTCACAAAGACGTCTCAGAGACTTCATGAAGACGTCTCCAAGACTCAAGTCTCCGCCAGGTTGTGAACTAGTCTCCTGGCCGGTGAGATAGGACCTTAAGTGAGGACACACATGGGTGTGAGATTTTGGCATTCTGGTGCCTTGTAGCATGATGCATTGTTACAACCCTACCTATTTAAAATATTAAGATGAAGTCTATTTGTGTGTCCTATCGCAGCTTCAACAACGCTGATGGAGTCACTATATTCGCGCTCCTGTGTTTTTCATATCAGTATCCGCTGTCTCTCTGCCGCACACAAATGAAGACCTCACGCTGAACACAACAATATCCCCGTCTTCTGATCTGGCTGTTCCTCTGCCTCTCTGATCCTTTCCACCATTTTTATTTTTATCTTAGCATCAGCACTGACAAACTTCTCACTCCCAGGCAGATAACCGTGATTCTGTGAGGATTCCTTTAAAAAAAAAAAAAAGGCCTGAACATCTCTCCAACACAGAACGCCGTTTGGCACTGAACACAGACCAAGGTGGCGAAGATGAAAGATGACAACAACTTTAGTTCTTTCAAACACCGGCGTGTTCAGACAGGGATGAGAAGATGCCGGTCACATTGATATCCACATGACGTTCCTAATTGGAGAACATGGAATCCCAATAGGCTGAACACATATGACATAAAAAAATGCAATTCATTTTTTACTTTTTTACTTCATTTTGGGGCCATTCTAATCGTCTTGATAAATAATTAAATGATTCCGTAAATGATTCCACTGGCAGATGTTCCTACTTCTAGACATTACTTTTTTTGCAGTGGGGCACAGTAATATGATAATGGAATGGGAATAACAAAATAAAAGGATGTACATTTTGCATCTCTATGATAATACTGTTTCTTTCTGTCTTTATACTGAGTTAAGGTAGGATCGTGATCATTACATGTGAGTCCTGTTTTCATGTTATCAATACCAAGTTGACACTTTTAGATATCATACACTCTTTCCACTAAGGATGTCACGATTCAACATTTTTGAGTGACAATTATAGTAGGGAAAAATATTGCCAGATTTACACCAGGTTTAGGTCATGTTTAGACTATGTTTAGACCAGGTGTAGGCCAGATTTAGACCAGGTTTAGGTCATGTTTAGACTATGTTTAGACCATGTGTAGGCCAGATTTAGACCAGGTTTAGGTCATGTTTAGACTATGTTTAGACCAGGTGTAGGCCAGATTTAGACCAGGTTTAGGTCATGTTTAGACCAGGTGTAGGCCAGATTTAGGCCATGTTTAGACCATGTTTAGACCAGGTTGTAGGCCAGATTTAGACCAGGTTTAGGTCATGTTTAGACCAGGTGTAGGCCATATTTAGACCAGGTTTAGGTCATGTTTAGACCAGGTGTAGGCCAGATTTAGACCAGGTTTAGGTCATGTTTAGACTATGTTTAGACCAGGTGTAGGCCAGATTTAGACCAGGTTTAGGTCATGTTGAAGATAAGATAAGATAGTTCTTTATTGATCTCACAATGGAGAAATTTAGACCATGTTTAGACCAGGTGTAGGCCAGATTTAGACCAGGTTTAGACCAGGTGTAAGCCAGATTTAGACCAGGTTAGACCTGAGGGCTGTTTCATAAAGCTGGCTTACTCTGTAAGCTGGGCTTATTTGGCCAAGTCTGGCTTATTTTGTTGTCATTTCTGTTTCATAAACCAGGCTCACTCTAAGTCTGTCTCAGGTACTATGGAAATGTAGTCAGAGAATTTAGCCTGGTCCGGACCAGGCTC
>OMNZ01103007.1:0-10664 GCA_900303255.1 Lesueurigobius sanzi | reverse complement strand
AGGTCTGACTTTGTGTAAGTACATTATGTTTCAGGTGGCTGGAAATTACATTTATTTCTGTATATCAGAGCTCTTCCCAAACTGTTAATTTTTGTTACTATAATTGTTAATAACTGTATAAAAAAATAAAACCTTTCTGTGTGGAGTTCTCCTCGTGTCTGCGTAGGTTTCCTCCAGTTTCCCCTACCACTAAAAATATGTACAATAGTCCAGGATGAATGAGAGTGCGTTTGTGTGTAAGAGTGTGTGACAACGGATGGAAATCAGCCCAAGGCTACAATCCAGAGTGGTGTGTTTACATGCATGTGTCCCAACCAAATAAACAAACTGTTGGATTATTGTATATATTTTATCTTCTATTATCAAGCTGTATAAACTGTCTTTGCTCTGAGTTCCAGTAAAAAGTGTTTGCGTCTGTATCGGCCGGGGAGGACTGATAAGCAGATACAAACTTATGCTGATCTCAATACTTTCTGTGATTTTCCACTTTGCCTGTAAGTTCCACTGCTCAGCCATTTTGTGCTCCCTCCCCTTTAGGGCCGGTCAGTGTGTTTGTAACTAGGGGCGTGAATCTAAATAAAAAGTAAGGTGAGACGACAGAATCCCAGAGATTAGTATAGAGATTCAGACTAGTACTTTTGTGACTGGATCTTAATTTTCTGTGCGGTCTCTCCTTGCAAGTAAAACTATTTAATCTATTTTGTTTTTCTTTCCTACAATATTATACAGTTTGTTGGCACACCAACACTAAGAATTCAGGTGCCGGCCAATATTAGTTTAGACCCACTTTAGACCCAGTTTAAACCTGGTTTAGTCCCAGTCCAGACCTGATTGGTGATGTAGCCTCGGTCTCGGTCTTGGCCTCCTTTCTCGCTGTAGAAACAGGTCTGGTCTAGGATGAGTCCACACTGTCCCTCAGAGACCTGCTCCATCAGAGTCCCGTTAGAGACCAGGGCCAGCACCCGCGCAGAGACCAAAGGGAAGACTGTGGAGAGAAGATCCTTGGTCAGGACCGGGTTAGGACATCCGTACAGTCGTAGTACTTACCGTATCGGCCCTTCTCCTTGTGGTAACGGTATGTGGCAGTCTCGTCAGTGTGAGGTACTCCTCGCTGTTGGAGTTCACTCAAGAGGCCCACGTCCAGAGTCATGACATCATCAGCCACCGACGAATCAGACGCCACCTGAGGAGTGACATCATGGCTGAACCATTTTGAAACATAATCTAGTTGTGATTTTTTTCCTCAATATTGTGATTACAATTAAAACGCAATTACATTTTGAAGGTCCTCTTCACTGAACACAAGCAATAAATTAGGACTGAACAATTTGACCAAAAATTAACATTGTGATTTTTTTCATTCAATATTGAGAAGCAAAAAATTAAATGTAAATAGAATAAAACATTTCTGATGCTCTTGAAAAAATGCTACATTTTAATCGTAGGCAAAGATTCTTCAGTCTTCATCTGTACTCTGTAGTTGAAGTGTAGGACGTTTCGATCTTACTCCAAAGATCTTCGTCAGCGACTGGTGACTTAACATGCTCGTAGGTCTCTTAAGAGGAAACCAGGAGGAGCAGTTAACATCCAAGTCCCACCTCTCTTGGTACTAAAGGTTGGAAAACATCTATTCATACCTAATTAGGGCTCGTTACCTCTCTGTTGTCTAAGTTCTAAGGCTGTTGACACTTCTCTATGGCCCTGCTCCGCCCAATTGTCCAGGCTCATTAGCATGACATTGATTCGGTCTAGGGTTGTTATTGTAAACCGGTTTCTGTCTCAGTATGTTGTTTTTGAAGCACTTTGAATTGCCTCATGTATGAATTGTGCTCTACAAATAAATTTGCCTTGCCTCGCCTTACATCACCAACAGCGTTAAGAGCTACATTAGATACAGTCCTGGTTTAGTCCTGGTCCAGACAATAGGCTGTACATAAAAAAATTAAACACAAAACGTCCTGCTCCCTCTGGTGGCAGCTTTCAATAACACAGGCTGGACATTAAGCACTGGGAACGCTTAGGTCGCGTTATGTATGAAATGGAAGATACATGAGCCTTAAGTATTGTGACAAAAGCGTATTGCCCGGGTCCACTTTGGTCCTGGTTTAGTCCTAGTTCAGACCTGGTTCTGTGTCTTGATCTGGTCCAGTTCCTCAGGGTCCACTTTGAGTCCTCTCTCGTCCAGAACCAGGTCGACCAGGTCCAGAGGAAAGCCCAGGTCCCGGTGCAGAGACCAGGCCACAGACGCTGACCAGGCAGACACATGGGATATTTCAAGTTAGAACATTATTAACTATGTCTAAAGTATGTTTAAAACGGCCACAATAAGATACTAAACATATTTACAGGGTTTAGGATAGACTGCAAGAAAAATATGTTTTTAAAATGTAGGATATGAAAATTCCAATGACTTAATAGAATGAAAGGAATGGACTTTTGACTTATATGATGGTTAAACAGGCTGGTGTGCAGTAGTGTGTTAGCGATGGAACGACTGAGCTGACACAGGATGAGGACAGAAACCCTGCTCTCCTTATTTAGCCTGATCCTCAGAGTTTTCCAACACAACCTTCACAGCCACAACTCCCAGTGCACATCACCTGTAATTAGCCTGTTACTTTTTAAAGTTTATTTTTCAGTCCACCAGAAGGGGGTCCTTGGTGAGTACCTGGGAAGGCAGCTCCTGGATCCATCTTCCGGATCGTTCTGTGGATGAGTCTCGTTCCTTGCTTCAAAGACGTCAGAAACTGAGCCTCGTTTTCATTGATCACATCAATGATCTGTAAATAAACAAACGTTTGAGCCAAGGTTCTGAAGTATCTCCTCCGGGTGAAGACTAGTCACTGACCCTCTGCTGCTCTGTCCTCAGCTCTGGAAACGCATCGCCCTGAAACACAAACACCACTTTATTTGAAATATATTTATATCAATATCCATCTGTGTGTGTTGGAGGCTGAGGAGGAGACTGACCAGGATGTTCACCACCGTTGGCACGAGGCGACCCAGAGAGCCTTCAGGAGCTTTCAGCACCTCCACTGAGAACCTCACAGCCCTGCGGAGAATCCTCCTCAGCACCAGCCTGGACCAGAGGAGGAGGTGGACCACAGGAGGAGGAATACCAAAGGAGAAGAGGAGGAGGAAGAAGACCAAAGGAGAAGGAGGATCAAAGGAGAAAAGGAGGGGGACCAGAAGAGGAGGAGAGTAAGAGGCCCAGAGAAGAAGGACCAGAGGAGGAGGAGAAAAGCATCAATTTGAGGCTTTTTACTGTAGATACTGACATACATGTGACTTATGGTTCTTACGGGAAAGAGAAAATTCATATCACAGGGAATATTTTGACGTTGTTTTGCCCTTGATGTGTCAAAATAGTCATCTGTACTAGGGATTTCTGAGGGCAGCAGCAGAAAGAACGAGGCATGGAGTGGGCTACTGGACGTCTGACAGTGAACGGTGAGTTTGATCTGTATTTTTTTTAGATATAAATGCGCTGTACACAGTTGCTATTGTGTGAAACTCTGTGAACTCGTGGACTACAGGGAGCTCCGCACAGTACTGTAGTGTGCACTGTAGGCAAATGTACTCGATGCAAGTGGCAGTTTGTGGAAAACCAGGACTGGATCAGGACCGAACAGCCCAGTGTGAGCTGGGGGGGTTTATGACGTGAATAAGAAGCACTCACTCGGCGCCGCTCATCCCGGGGTGGACTCCGTCTGCGATGCACACGGTTAAAGCCCGAACGTGGTCCACCACCACACGGTACGCTGTGTCTCGGGGTCCAGGGCCCCCAGAGTAAGGGTCTCCGCCTGATAACTGACACACACAGGGGTCAGAGGTCACACAACAGAAGACACGAGCTTCTCCACATGAACAAAGCACAGGCGTTTAAAAAGGGAGACGCTATAGGCAAGTCAAGTTACTCCAATTTTAAGATTTTGGCCCAGTTTAATCTCTTATATTTGTTCTACATATTTGCTCCTGAACAGTTTTCCTGGCAGTTGTTGAAGGTCATGTAAACGTTAGATCAGGGACATTTGAGTAATTTCTGTTCCATTATGATTTTAAAAGGGTAAACAGTTCTTTGACAATAAATGGCTTTGCACAACCACTAACCCTGAGTGGGAAAAAGAGTTTTGTGTTCCCATTCATATTCTATGAAAAATGGGTCTTAAAAAATGAAAAGGGTTTTTAGCGCAACTGCACATAGATTGAGTCAGACTGGGCTGAATGTGTGTGGTGAAACGGACTGAACCTGAACTCATGTGTTTACGCTTAGTTAAGAAACAAGTCTGTCCGCATGATGGTTTAGCCCTTGTTCAAACCTTGGTTAGACCCGGTCTTACCTGGTGCAGGTGCTGGATGATCGGGGAGAACAGATCTGTGTCGTAGTTTGAGGACTTTCCCTGTATAACAGCAGTGAGTCGCTCCAAACCCATCCCAGTGTCAACGCTCTTCATCGGGAGAGGACTGAGGGAGGAGTCAGGCTGTCTGCACCAATCACAACACAGAGAGGGAGGGGTTAGGCTGTCTGCACCAATCACAACACAGAGGGAGGGGTTAGGAGGCTGTCTGCATCAATCACAACAGTGAGAGGGAGGAGTCAGGCTGTCTGCACCAATCACAACACAGAGAGGGAGGAGTTAAGAGGCTGTCTGCATCAATCACAACACAGAGGGAGGAGTCAGGGTGTCTGCACCAATCACAACACAGAGGGAGGAGATAGGAGGCTGTCTGCACCAATCACAGAGGGAGATCATTTCTGGGCCCTTATTTATAAAAGGCTGTGTATATTTGTGGCTGAGCAAATTGACTGATGAAAGAGATTTTCTGTTAACATGAGGCGATAATGAGAGGGCTTTAATCAGACACAAGGGGGCGCTCAGAGGGAGCTCAGAGATGAGGCGAGAGCATTGTGTGGCTCATGAAAATTAAACAATCAGCAATTTGACTGAGATCCATGGTCTGGTCATGTGTCTGAGAGACGACCAGCAGGATATGCTTAGTAAACTAAGTATGCTTAGTATTATCATGAACTTCTACTGAAATCACTATTTTTCAATAGTGATATCAAAAATAAGAGAGCATAACTCCAGTGTTAACGTTTCTACAGGTCTCCTAGAGGAGAGGTCCAGTTACAAGGCCATACACATGGTATGGCTCCAATTTATCTGAGAGGCCATAGTGCCATACCAGCCAATGAGAGTACTTCGCTCCCAAAAATCGGAGCTGCTAGTGATTCCATGCATCTTCAAAAGCACAGTAGGAAGTAGAGCTTTCAGCTCCTGTCTTATGGAATCAACTTCCATTTTATGTCAAAGAAGCAAACACAGTCCCCATTTTTAAGACTAGGATCAAAACGCTCCTCTTCGAAATGGCCTATGGTCAGGTCAGCTAGAAACAGCAGTAAATACAGTCCAAGCATAGCTCAATAACCAGAAGTTAAATCTCGTAGTAATAAACATAAAACCTTGTCTTTTAAACGCATCATTCAGCATAGGATACAAACATTGTTCATTGGTCATTTAGTTAGGGGAGCTGGGCTACACCCCGGCTTTTTAACTGCACCACACTTACGCTTGGTTGGGCTGGTCATTCTAAACTGCATGCATTCTAAGCCTCTTACTTCACATCAATGGCATACAGTATATGTTTTATCATAGGTTCATTTTTACCTTTCATGGAAGAGGAAGAAAACGCTAAATAACAAACCACTGCATTACTCCATTTTTGGGTTTCCTTTGGAAGTGTGTTGCAGAGGGAAGATGGTATTTGAACTTATTGAACTGGTACTGTATTTGTACAAAAGAGATACATTTGTAGTAACAACTGACATCAAAAAATGTGGGGAAAAAAGAAAAACAAAAATTGTGAGGCAAAATGCAAAAACAAAATAAAAAACACGAGAGAGGGGGGAAAAAAAGCAGGACCTCTTTGTTATAAAAGTGTGTGTGTGGTCCAGACCTGTTGTACTCCATGAAGACCAGGTTCCAGATCTCCAGGACCTCAGGGCTGTTGGTGTTGACCAGTGCAGCTGCGTCTCTGCCTTCTTTCAGGTCGACGTGGATCTCAGAGCAAGGGCCACATGGACCCGTGTCCCCCATCTCCCAGAAGTTCTCCTTCAGGCCGAACGGCAGGATGCGAGAAGAGGGGAGGCTGAAGGAGAGACAGAAGAGAGGTTTGAGAGCGAGGGGCAGAGAGGAGAAGGAGAGAGAGGAGAGAAGGGAAGAGAGAAAAGGAGAGAGAGGGGGAGAAAGAGAGGGGGAGAGAGAGAGGAGGAGAGAAGGGGAGAGAGGAGAGAGAGAGGTTTAGGCCCAGCCACAGCGCCAGTCGGTCTGGACTTACCCCAGCTGCAGCCACACCTCTCTGGTCTCTAGATCCGGGGGAAGTCCCGACTGTGGGTCTCCACCGAAGTAGCTCACGTAGAGTCGCTCTCTCGGGATGGAAAAGGCCTCAGTCAGGACCTTCCAAGCCCAAGAGCACGCCTCGGCCTGAAACAGAGCCAAACCAGGTCAGATCCTGGTCTAAACCTGGTCTGAACCTGCCCTAGAGGGTTTCTACAACAGCAGCAAGTCCAATTCAATGCTTTTTAAAGCCATTTTAAAGCACACAAAATATGAGTAGAATTAATGTGTTAAGGTTTGCAAAGATTCCATCAAAAGTCTCAATACTCAACAGCAAATTGGAAACTTCAGAGCAAAAAAACCCAAGCCCAAAATGCATCTGAAAGTTTAAGAGCAAAACTGTTTTGCAGTCATTATTTTCTAAAAAATTAGATTCAATCCCAGTTGAAAGCGAATGTAAAAGACCGTTTGGACAGTACATCAAACTTACAAGCATAAGTATTCTTGTAAAAGCAACTTACAAGAATACTTATACTACTATACTACTACTGCGTCAATTGCCAGGAATTCAGATAATTCATGTTTTATTGAATTTTTCCATTGAAACACTGTTCCCCTACAGACAACATGAAGCAATGTTGATATTATTTTATCATATTACAGTCCTAGATAAAGGACAGAAGTGCAAAGCCTAAACCTTTGTACAGATGCTCGGAGAATGATTGCTTCTTTCGCTTCTTGTCTCAACTGGCTGTGCACTCCCACATATAAACAAACATTTAGGTGCATGAAAAGATTCCCTATAAATGATATTATGAGAGGAAAACTGATTCTTTACTATATCTAGATGTTACTCGACGACACACGTTATAGTATCTTTATCTTTGTGATCAACCCTTGAATACAGCAATCTGAAATGGTAATATATGACACCCTTGACCTTCAAAACATATATTTACAACCAAAAATAATAGAAATCGGAACTGTAGAAGCAAAGACATGCAGTTTTTGAAATTTTGAATTTTCGCATGTGGTCGAGCCCACATTTTCACGAGGTTCAGCCCAGTTCGTTTCAATCAGCACAAATTAAAATTCAAATTGACCAAAATCAACTTTCAAACCTTGGTCCTGGATAAATGCTCACGGGACCTCATTGTGTGAACTCTACTCTATTACTTAATGCCTGTGAAAAACATGTCCAGTTTAGTCCAGACCTTGAAGTAGTCCCCGAAGCTCCAGGAGCCCAACATCTCGAAGAAGGTGTGGTGGGAGCCATCTTTGCCCACGTCGTCCAGGTCGTTGTGTTTTCCTCCAGCGCGGACGCACTTCTGCGAGTTCACCGCACGCCGGAGCGATGCCAGAGGCGTCCGAGGGTCTGCCGTCCCCAGGAGGAGGGGCTTAAACTGCGGCGAGAAAACAGATCGTCACATTATCTCTGTGAAAAGAACTGAAAAAAATTTAATGTTTCCCTTTATTATATTATATTATTTCATCACCAAAAGAGGAAAGTAACGTTACGCACACCAAAAACCTCTTCCTTGAGGTGCAGATGAAGAGGCAAGACTCTCAAATATCCAAAACAGCATTTAACATATTTTATTTACACGAGGTTTGGGCCCTCTATTCTTTGAACCAGTGCATGAGAGTTTCGATCTTACTCCAAAGATCGTCATCAGCTACTGAAGGCCTGGAGCACGCTGTGGGTTTATAAAGAGTACAACTACAGAGTACAGATGAAGACTGAAGAATTTTTGCCTACGATGCACAACTCCTGAGTACGACTGAGAGGATCAGGTGATCACAGCGCTCAGAGGACATGTCCAGATCTGGAGCCAGGCTAATGGTCAGGACCACCTGCAGGAGAATACATTCAAACTCCACAGGAATCAAAGCCGGGATCTTCTAGCTGTGAGGCAAGAGCGCTAAGCACTGCACTAGCTGCATGGCCACCGCGCCGCTCAGTGTGACTGACCTGGTTCATGCCGGCGTTGACGAACAGCAGACTGGGGTCTCCTCGGGGCCGGACCGGACTGGATGGCACTTTGTCATGGTCTCGCTCCCAGAAGAAGTTGATAAAGTCTGTGCGGATCTGCTCTGCTGATCTGGGGTTTAAGATGTCGCAGCGCTCGGGTCTGAGAGGCCGTGGAGGGCACTGGAGGCGTACGGGTGGGTTAACCTGCACCTCGCATCGGGGTGGGGGATTATCCAGGTCTGGGAGGGGGACAGGGGGGTATTCTCTAGGGTAATAGGACTGGGGCGGGGGGGATCCGAAGTACTGGTCCTCTGAGGGTTTGGATTGTGGTGGGGAGTGTCCGGTCAGGTCATCCTGAGATTCAGATGAGGACGGAGTTTGTCCGAGGTCCTGGGGGGTTTTGCGGCTGCAGGAGCGGGGCCACAGAGTCCAGGGCCCCCAGGAGAGACGGATCCTGGAGGCAGGGGTCAGTGGGAGGAGCAGCAGCCGCATCGTGACCAGGTCTGGACCGGGTTTAACTCCTGGAAAAGACCAAAACATGCAGAGCCATCACAATCGGCTCTGTGCACAGTATGTTCCTGTTAAGTCAATTTCTCCATTGTGACATCAATTAAGTTATATCTCATCTTTTCTAAAGGTAACTACTGTTTCCTGTTCTTGTTTATTCCAATGAAGAGTTAGCCGTGTCTTGCTGAAATAAGTAAATATTTAAAAGTACGTAGCTAAAAACATTCAGCTGTTGGATAATCACTTACAACATGTACACAACTTTACACAGGATGTAAATACTTCCCCAGAGGAGACCTCTGTATTTGTAAATGTACAGTGCCTGACAAAAGTCTTGTTGCTTATCCAAGTTGTAGGAACAACAAATAATAACTTGACTTGTAGTTGGTCAATTGAAATCAGCTTATAATGAAAGGAAAAACCCTCTAGATTATGTTTATAATACCAAAACAAAGCCTTGCATCATTCATGGAGTCTTATCATTTAATTAAGACAGATTTTGCTTGCATATAAGTCTGCATATAAGTCTGCATATAAGTGCATATAAGTCGCGATGCTGCAGTGCTTTCACAGTGAATAGAGGTCAATTGAGGTCAATAACACAGTCAGGACAGTAGAGGGCAGCACTTGGACCAAACACTGTCACGCAACAACTTTTAATGATAGGGTTTAATTATAAACAATTTAACAATATTTTTTTCCTTTAGGAAACTATTATATGGTTGTGTATTTAAATGTAAATGAAGTAATCTGCCACAATTTAAGAAAAAAAGAAACAATGCAATTATGCAAATGACAACAAATATAAATCATACAGTAAAAATGTTGAAAAAGATAAAAATTCCTCATGTTTCTTTCAACGGACTCTACGGAAGCTAAAATTAAAAAAAATAATATATTTTCCACCCCCTACATGCTCCAGCAATGTCCCTCTGTACTGTGAGCCCACACCTATCCCACTCAATTGCCGCTATAAGCCTGCACTGTCACTCTAAAGTTGTGTGTTCGGGCCGAGGCAGCAGTCATTCACCAGCTTAACATGGAGACTGCAGTTACGCGGACGGCCAGAGGTGGCAGCCATGAGTATGAAAATGATCAAACTCTGTTGAGTCCCTTTAAAAATAGTGATATATCGCCTTTGTTATTATGTACAAAAAATTGATTATCGTAAGGTTATTGTTATCGTGGGCCGATTGATGAATTGTGACGTACCCAGAGGTTCCCCCTATTGTTCAGTACATTAAATGTGTTGAATCAAATCGAAATTGTGACCTTCATATAGAAATATGTATTGAACAGGGTTGGGTATCGGTTGGGTTTTATCTGACACTGGTGCCTACTCGGTATTTTTTAAACGGTGCCGGTGCTTAAACGGTTCTCGAACCGGTATTTAAAAAAACAAAACTGCACACACTTTGTCAAAAAACGATACCCTTTTATTTCCGGGGCCAAATTGCACACAATAATGGTCATTTATTCAATAAAACACTGTTTCTTTCAGTGTTTTTATCATTTATTTGAGCTGAAACACCTAAGTCACTTTCTTTACTGCAGTCTCTAGTCTAGACCCACCAGGTAGACACATTTGCTTTCTTAAAGAGGGCCTAAACGGGCGTGGCCAGAGCCTTACTCCACCCACACCAAAAATTTGAAATCTGCCCTGAAAGAGGCGTGTTCGCTAATCCAACTGGCTACGGGGGAGGAGGGGAGGAGCCACAGTGATACCACAGCGTTAGAGAGGATGATGAGGGGGAGGAGCCACAGTGACACCACAGCGTTAGAGAGGATGGTGAGGCGTGGCAGAGCTGATGACATAAACTTCTACCCACTCACCCACTCTGCCTTCT
>OMNZ01102968.1:0-15194 GCA_900303255.1 Lesueurigobius sanzi | reverse complement strand
TGATGCCTCATTAGTTTGTAGTAAAATACAGGAGACAGCAAAAGGAAAAACACACACCTATAAATATGTGCATATGCAGCATTACTTATGCAGGCTGCATGGTGTGTGATTAAGAGAACGAGTTGCCTCATTGTTTATTTATTATTATAAATCAATGGACCTTTTCTATGATCCTGGCTTCTTGTGATGGAAAAGGACAATAATGCTATTGTGTTAATTCTGTTACAGCAGTAAAGGCGATGTAAAAGTGATGTCTCAACAACACTATAATAATAACCCATGCAAATGCAATTTTAGCACCAACTTGTGGAAAGAATACTGGCTTTGTTCTCTAAACATATTTAGACACTGATTAAGAGGAGATGGATAAAAAGCCTGTCAGCACTCCAGTTTCACAACAAGCTTATTTTAAGAATAATAATAATAATATAGGTAAATAATGCTACTGATCTAGCAAAATAAATACAGACAGAGCTGCCAACTCCTAATGGGCCGTGTTTTCTCTCTATAGACACAAAGATGTTGAACCCACATGTTGTTGGGCAGTCAAATTGAAAATTCAACCATTTAGCCAATTCAAAGGCAAGGCCAAAAACCTGCCAACAAGCCCTTGAGATATCGATGGTCCCGCTGGTACATGCACCAATTAGCATGATGTGAAAGCAATAATGGAATCTTGAGAGGTAATACAAGTAAATAATTAAATTAAACCAACCATTGAATAATTGTTAGCCATATTCAGGCCCATTAGAAGCTCCAGTATTCTCATGCAAATCTGTGGCTTTGGTTGTGTGCTCTCATAATGAACTCTTGTCCTGCAAAGTGTTGTTGAGACATTTGTGTAGGTGCTGGCACAGAAACAAAGACGTACATTAGAAGCAATTGTCCTCTTGTGATTATGAAAGTAAACAGAGATGCTGAAGGAGCATCATACACAGCTGCACACACTTGATCGCGTACTTATGAAGTGGGAGAAAAGGGCCAACACAACCCTTAAGACTTGGTCCAAGATGATCTCAGTATGAAGGGCTTCTCAAGGGCAGCGCCGCACTAAGAGCTGGGTAATGAGGCTTTGAAGATCAAGCTTTGGCAGAGTTCAACTGGAACATAATTAGTGAATGAAGTTGGCATACGATAAAATGTTGGATACCATACATCACAAATTCAAATGTTAGAGAAACCAACGCATGGTGCACACTAACCAGGAGTTAAAATAAAGGTTTTTGTGTTATCATTCATATTCTATGAAATGCATAAGTTTACATTCTGACATGTCAGGGTATGTAAACTAAAACCTATGAGCACAACTGTATCTGTGTGCGCTCATTTAGTGTTTACGAAACCTGCAATGTCACTTATTAGTTATCTTATTTTATTTTTATCTAGGGTACATAAGAGATGTTTTTTTCTAAGACAGTTTATACAGTTCTATATATATCTTTATATTATTCTTATTTTATTGAATCAGTATTAGCTTTTTAAATGGTAAATGTGCGCTTTTCTACCTGCTTTAGGCACTCAAAGCGCTTTACATCAAGGAACCACTCACCCATTCACACTTTCATTCATACACCAATGTAGGCAGACACTGGAGGCAAGGTGGGTGAAGTGTCTTGCCCAAGGACACGACGACAGTGTGCGCCTGCGGGGATCGAACCGCTAACTCTCCGATTACAAGACGACCCGCTCTGCTACTTGCGCCACCGTCGCCCCAAATAATAGACTTAAATTTAGTCTATTATCCTATTCCTGTATTATTACTACTGTTTGCAAACTTTTTCTTTCTTCTGATGGCACATTTCCTGACTTTTTGCACGCCCTTGTCTGATCCTGTCCTCAGAGCTGTTGAAACGAGTAAATTTCTCCATTGTGAGATCAATAAAGATCTATCTCATCTCATCTCCGCTGTTGGATTAAATTCTGCCATAGTTCAGACTATACTTTAAAGGCAAAAGAACCGAGGAACTTTTCTCTGTTTAGCGATAGCAGGAGGATGTGTGTTTGTCAGGTAATTATACCTTTATTTTTCCATTATTTTATTCATAACGTTTTTGAAATCCAACATTTTCACAAAGCTCAGAACACTTCCACGTAACGTACTTACTAAAATGAAATACTTACCTGCTCAAGTATTATTATTATATTTCGTCTTCTAGGCTTGCGACCCCAGTTGAGAGCCTCTGCTTTTATAAACATTTTGACAATAGAATGGAGTCGACCACACGGCGTTTTGTAACAGCCCTCCGCTTTATTGAAATACATCGGAGTGGGGTTAATATAATGAGCCAGTTCATCATTACACATCATCATTTTTGTTTTTGACCTTACACCTTAAATATCTTTGTGCAAAAAAGGAGAATCTACATCACCTGTAGTGGGTTATCCTCAGTAAAAACCGCCACAAACCACTTCGAAAAAAGTAAAACAACGAAACCGAAAAATGATTACATCTAGAACATGCAAAACTGTACAAATTATTACAACGCAAATTCTAGAAAAAAAAAAAAGAAACAAAACGAAAAGTGTATAATGATATGAAAGGGCAAAGTAATATTCTGGATAAGACCTCACTGAAATGCAAAGGCGTTTTTTTGAATATATTTTTTTTCATCGATTTTCTTCCTCAGCCGTTCACTGACTATTCTAAACCCGTCTTTCTCTCTTTCTCCATCCATTCGTCCGCCTTAAAATTCATTGGTTTCCAACGATTCCTGAGTTTATTTATTTTATTAATTTTTCACACCGATTCAAGCTGGCATCGCGTTTTTCTGTACAACATTTAAGAATCTGGCCTTAGTTATAAAACAAACCTCCGAGCATAATCTGCTATCCGCTGCAAAAAGTGATCTAGAAATAAGTAAAGTTTTCTTGGAATTCGTATATTCGCCCTTGGTAGGAACAGGAAGTAAAATTGTGCATCATGCTCGAATCAAGCTAGCGCTAGCTCCACGAGCACCGTACCTTCATTAGCATTAGCGTAGCCTACTTAGCCTCATAGTTGTGGATGTAACTCGATGCATAAACAACCATCAACGAGGTCCTCAAGATAGTTGACTAGCTTTCTCCTGCTCCGATAAGCAAGAGGGAAAAGGGGTTCATACCGTATGTATCCAGCTACATCCACAACTACAAGGGTAAGTAGGCTAGGCTAATGCTATGCTACGCTAATACCGGAACGTGAAATGAAGGTGGCATTCGTAGCTTGACTGAAACGTTATGCACCGTCAATTATCTGCCAACGAAACAAGTATTTTAGATCATAAATCTCATTTTACACCAAATAAGTTGTTATTTTCTTATTCCATTGGCAGAACTTTTACTTGAATTACTCCAATTAAGGTCAAAAATACTTCATTCCAGCCATTTCAACGTATCAAGATATCGCTTTTTGCAGCGTGTAGCTAATACATTCTACAACTCTGAACTGGGTAGCTTAAAGTGGAAAGTTTTGCACCTCTTAAAATTCAAAAAAATAAAAATACAAGGGGGAGTAACACTTGGAATGGGTTGAACTTTTCGAAAAACCTGAAGGAATGACCGGATAAGATTGGAAAAAAAAAGAACAAATTGTCAATGTAAATCAGTACAACCGTAGTATCTCTCAGCAGCATGGATAAACAGTGAAAAGAGCTTAATGTTTGACCCAAAATGGAGGTAACAGGATTGACAGCTGGGAAAACAAAACAAAAGAAAAAAAAAACAAAAGGAAGTATGGCGGCCCTGAAGGGACAAGAAGCATCGCAGACAAATAATGTGGCGCCGCAACAACTCGGGCAAATCACGAAACGAGAAAGAGGTGGCGTTCACGTGACCTCGCAAGATTCTTAAAGAGTTTATAGATCAAAATTGAGGTGGTGGCGGTAACCATGGTAACGGTCAAAATGAAGGTTTCTAGTTATTTGTTGATCTTTTCTCTGAAATTCCAGGGTCAATCCAGTTGATTCTATAACGTGAACGCGAACCTGAACGACGCAAAAACAGATGTCACAAAGGACAGAGTTTAACAATAAAAATGCATAAACTAAACGAAAAGGCAAAACAAAAATGCCAAATATTGACAAAAGCATCATTTTATTTTACAATAGATTCAACAGAAATTTGTCTTTTAACTACATTATTAAATTTTGCAACTTTTTTCCTTTTTAGTTGCATGTATTTAAAATTTTTAAGCCCAGCCAAATTATAACTTTTTCCATCTTTAGTTTCCGTAGCGACATGAACCTTCAGAGCCACCGTACAGATGCAGTATTTAGACCCAATTCTTTTTCAAAAATGCCCTCCACAACTTTTCTAGCATTTTTTTTGTGTGTGTGTTTACATTCTTTTGACACATATGAAGCTTCTTTTTCTCTTAAAACATAATTCAAATATTAAGTTCATATAAAGTAAAGGCTAAACTGTCGCACAGATGCAAATACAAGCGTCCGTAGTGTTTCCATGTTTGTACCACAGTGACGTCTGATTGGTTGACTGGCCTCCCGTCTCCTCGAACAAAAGCAGGAACAAGGCATTTTCTTTTCTCTGACGCATTAAAAACGCCCCCTAGTGTCCGTGAGAGGCGCTGCAGCTTAGTGTTCGCGCGACAGAAAAGGGGCAGTTAAGTGTGGAGTCCGCAAAGACACTCATTTCAAACCAATGTGAGAATAAAAGAAATGAAAATAAACACTCAACGCGTGTCGTACATATGATAAAAAAGAAACAAATCTAAGATCAATGGGTAAAAAATAAACGAAAAGTGGTTTTAAAATGGCTTTAGTGTCAAAAAAAACTCCAAATCACTCCAAAAAGAACAAAACTCAAAAGAAGCGAGGATTCTTCTTCTTCCCTGTGTCTATAGTATGTTCCTTATCATATATTACTCTACTCTATGTACATTTGCGACTGTTTGGTTTAACAGCAACGTGGAGCATTTATTGATGATGTCACTCGATCGGGACAGATCAGGAGGAGGCGGCGAGCGGTGATGATGTCACAGAAGCCTTACTTTCTTGTTAAAATTCTATAAAGTCACGGCACAAATCAGAAGTCGGGCGGTGAAAGCACGTGAGGCGTCGGGAGCTTCAGGGCTGAAACTTTGTGCTCCCTTTCCTCGTCTAAGATTGATAAATAAATTAAAATATCATCCCCCATAAACCCATAGGGTCCTATGTACAAGTACAAATATTTTTTTAGAATATTCTTTTTGTTTGAGCCAAAAAGAGCAGAATGGGGAGCGACTTTTCCTATTTCATTTTGCCCTTTAGTGACAAAAACTCATGCGCGCACACGTTTGCACCTAGCATATACACCTTTAGCGCTAGCATATATGTTAGCACTAGAGCATACACATTAGCACCTAGCATACACTTTTAGCACTAGCATATATGTTAACACTAGCATACACGTTAGTGCTAGCACACACGTTAGCGCTGGCATATACGTTAGCGTGCTAGCATCTACCTTGGTGCTAGCATATACCTTTGCATACACCTTTAGCACTAACATACATGTTAGTGCATACATAACATACATGTTAGTGCTAGCATACAACCTTTAGCGCTAGCATACACTTTTGCACCTAGCATACAAACATTAGCGTTAGCATATATGTTAGCGCTAGGATACACGGTCGCACCTAGCATACAACCTTTAGCGCTAGCATACACGTCCAGCATATGTCTTAGTGTTAGCATAGTAGTAGGCAGCGCCAGCACACGGCATAGCGCCAACACACTTTCCGGGACGACGTTCTTGAATGGGCTGCAGTTCTCTGGGCAGTGAGGTGGAGCCGGGGTCCGAGAGAGCGCGCGTGTTTGTGTGGAGGAGGAGGAAGGGGGCGTGGCTTGTTGGCGTGGAAGGGGGGGGGGGGGGGGGGGCTGGGGGGGCTGCTGAAGGTCGAGCTGTTGGACGCCGTGGAGTGGCGCGGCGAGTCCGAGTCCTACGGATATAAAAAAAAGAGAAGAAGAAGAAGAAGAAGAAGAGGGACGGGTGAGTAAAAGTGAAACTGAAAGAGAGTGCCCTGACTGCGCCGTCCCGGGACATGCAGGTGCTCCACAGTGAGGGCAGTGATGTGGAGGGACGGCCACATCATCAGCTCACAGCAAGAGATGAGCACATGCAGCAAATGACTTTATGAGGTGTATTAATGTGGAGTAATGCAGATGTCTCGCCCTGGCTCAAGATGATACACCTGCAATCAGTGTTTCTATCAGAATGACACAATACGACTTCATTTTAATATCTCGTGAAGAAGCACACATTATTATTACTTTGTTCATATAGTGTTGAAAATAAGCCACATGATTTATATAGTGGTAAGCTGCCTGTGTGAAGTAAGCCCCCCCATAGTGTCCCATTTGCTTCGCCCATTCGTTTATGCTTCCTTTGTGCATCCACAATGAGTGTTTGTGCATGCTTCTTTATTTAGTTATTGATCATTGATTGGTAATTGATCTGTTGCACCGTAGTGTCCGAGTCATTCCAAAGTCATTTTTAAGGCTTCGTTTGTACACACAATTCAAGATTTATAGAGACTTTGTCTTTAGAAAGATTCTGAATGAAGTTACTGAGCATGAAATAGGTTTTATTCCCTTTTTTAAATTTATGTATTTATTTTGTATTCTTAAGACTAGAAAATGTGCTAAAATTATGCAAATGAAGTGATAAAAACGGGGCCTAAGAATGACACCACTTTGGAGTGAATTGGACCATTGGAGGGACTAATCAATTACCAAACAATGATCAAAAACGCAAAAACTAAGTGTGCACAAATACTAATTTTGTGTGCGCGAACGAAGCACAACCCAAAGCAAACTGGACACTGTGTGGGGCCAACTTCGCACAGGTTGTAGAACTGGTTATACAATGACATTATTGGCTTGTGATGTAGTGGGCAACCTCCACTATTACTACTATGGCTGTTTCTTTTTCCTAAAGAACTCCTTTATAATTGGGACAGGAAACCTGCTCCTTCATCATCTAAGACTGTGACACACTGGGCATGAGCTGAACCTGATGTAGTGCAGCAAATGAAATGGACTCAATGGAAGGTGAACAAGGCGCATGTGCTCTGTGACATAAGTCTCTCACATCAGTCTGACACCACATGATGTAACAAGCACAAAGTACAGAAAGGACTTTTGACTAATGCTTTGCTGATTAAATGTATTTACACTAGGTTTACATAAAAGTTAAAATGCACTAATTTAAATTAAACTAATGATTAACTTGTGATTAATTCAAGATGAATGCATTCATTATTTTTTCTAAACTTTGACAGCCCTATTATAAACAATAACGTAATACTTTTTATCTTCCAAAAACAAACTCATTTCATCTTGTTTTGTTATGTGCCTGTGGAGAACTTTGCATCCCCTTGAGTACAAATAGTGCACTACAAATAAACTTGGTGATAGGAGTCTTATCACCAAGTTTATGTGTATATTTCTAATAACACATGGTTCACCTTCAGAGCAAATGCCTGATGTGGAGCAAAATAAAAACATAAAAAACACAAAGATATTTCTCCTTTATAAACAACTCTTGTGTTAAGATAATGTCCGACATTATCACTGCTCACACGGACCATGCAGCGACTGTCATGTGACCCACCATGAGCCTGTGATTGGTTGAAGCAGTCTGATGAAGCACACGTGCGCTGTGCTGATGAGCAGCAGGTGCAAACACAGCACAAACATTCACTGAGCTGAGCACAACCAAAGAGCAGCACCATGAGGGGCGTCCCGTGAGTCATGTGACCTCATGAGGGGTGCGGGCGGTGTGGGACACCTGTCCTAAACCAGAGCAGGGGGAGTGTCTTTACCTTCATCTTACTAAGCAGTGTCCGCAAAGCCCTTTTCAGATCAGGGGTCTTCTCCGACGGCGACACAGCCTGCCACTGCAGAGGAGAGCACACTGAGCACTGCCCACACACATGCAGCTGGGACGGGGCACAGGGGACACTGGGAGGGGACAGGGGCCCAATGGGACACAACATGAAGCTGACAGCGTTCAGCATGAGGGCTGTGGGATGGACACTGGAGAACAGGGAGATGGGAGGAGCCTATCTCTGACCAGGGCGTCCTGATACGGCCTACAGCGCTGACACTAACACCAGAACGAGGGCTAGACTAAAACCAAAGACCAAACGCACCACAGGGGTCTAACTGAGCAGCAGAGGAGTACTAATGTTCAGATGATGTGGTCGAGGGAGCACTTCTGATTCAACATGAAGAACTGTTGTTTCAGCAAACGTCTTGTACAGATGCTCAGCAGCTCACACTGACACACGTTAGAGTTTTCAATTCAACACAATCCGAGCCGTTCATGATCAGGTTAATGCTGAAGCAGAGCATGCTCCTCTTACCCACAGCTATGACATTACCACAATCTAAAGGTGCAGTAGTGTTTCGTTCAGATAGGGGCAGGAAATAGTTCAATATTTTCATAGGAGTCTTGGCCCCAGAAGGGAACTTAAATCGAAGCACCCATCGAAATCCTTCACAGAGAAAGGCCCCAATCCAACCCTTCTTGCTGTGAGGCTATAAATGAGGTTCCTGCCCGTATCTGAGAGAGACTGCCTTGTTCTAGACTGAGGACTCTGATAACACTCACCTCTCGGTCAAACTGTGAGAGGGGGGCGTCGCCACAGTCCATGCCGCCTCCCGAGGACAGCGAGCTCTCGGACGGCGAGGTCATGGTCTGCCGTTTGGAGCCGTAGCTGCCTCCGGACAGTTCCCTTCGCAGAGCGCTGCCGTTCTGAGAGGAAGAGCCTGGAACATGAGAGAGAGGGTCAGAATGCAGATTAATTTCCTAAAATGCACATCTGAATAAAAATGAAAAAAATCTTTGAGCTGGTTGCTGCGTGTCCTACAATTTGTTGGCCTTCAAATAAGTTATACAAGCCATGTGTGACTTGGCATGACCTGATGACTAAGTTATGACTCGACTTGACTTGACTTTATGACCCACTGACTTGGACTTACTTGAGACTTACACATGACTTACTCCCTCCTCTGCTGGTAACTATAGTAACTGTAAAAATGCAGATTTCTAGTCTTAGTTTATTGCTTAATTCCTCTAATTCCTAGGCCAGTCCACATAAACAAAAACTGTCACATAGTTCAATGTCTTCTCTGTCAGCACATAAGAACTAAGGTCTAATTATTTTCTCATAAAGGTGTCCAAAAGTGGAGGCAATATTCAAAAACATGAGCGTGACGTTGGCCAGTAGAAAGGTCTTGTGAATCCAAATAACCTGTACACCAAATAAAACAATAGTTCATTGTCCCATAGAGTTACATTTGCCCCTGCTCCAACTCAAACAGAATGCTCTAACGTGAACCTATTGAGCAATTACACACACAAACTCTATAACCAACATGAGAGTACGGCCTCATGCGCCCTCCACGTCCTGAAACCAGATGAAGAGTAAACTCACGGATGCCGAGGCCGCTGCTGGCGCTCATGGACCGTCCCGGCTCGCCTCGGTTCTTGGTGATGGAGGGGATACTGACTGACCCGCTGAAGCCGGCGCCACGGCTCTCCTGGACACGCACGTTCTGTTATTTACACAGACGCACAGACAAGCAGACAGACAGACAGACAGACACAGAGGAGGGGGAGAGGAGAGTGCAGGGGTGAGGACGGTGCAAACAAACCTCTACAGTTCTACAGTGAGCGGTGGAGAGGTGCGGTCATTCATGCTGGCTTTAAAGTGGGAGGAGCTGGGACAATGTGCTACAAAACTGACTAAGGGGAGACACTGCAGGAAAAACCTTTTTTTCCCCTCATATTCAGGTTTTGGAATGGTTTACTGTATTAATATATACACTTTATTACAGATTTAATCACTAAAGAAAATATTCAAAATCCAATCTGAACAAATCTAATATACAGCAAAAGTTTCAAATCGATATCACTCAATTCAAACTTTTTCCCTGTTCACCTGCAGTGTCTGTCTAAATACTATATTGTCCCGGCCTGTATCGGTGCGTACCATGGGCAGGTCTTTGAGGATCTGGATGCCGTCTCCTGGTCCCATGTGAGCCACATGGTTGAAGTTGGTCGGGTTCGAGATGAGCTTGTTTCTCATCTCAGGATCTCGGAGCATCTCTCTGTGAAGACAAACACAGAAGGGATTAATCCATATCTGTCAAGTTTTGGATCTGAAAATAAGGGAAATTTTCCCTTAGAGGTAAAATACAGTAGTTTCCCGGGTTTGTTCCCGCTGTCGCACAACCCTCACGATAAGTACCGCCCAGGCTGCTGCAGGTAAATCCTATCTCACCGGCCTGGAGACTAGTTTGAAACCTGGAAACGTCGCAGAGACGTCTCCCGGGTCTCCAGGGAGTTGCGGGAGACTAGTTGGAGACTTTTTCAAGTCTCCATCAGGTCTCGGAGAGGTCTCAATTCAGTTGCAGACTTTGTGGAGACTTATTTTGTTCGTGACCAGGGAGATGTGTCAATGAGGTCTCTGAGAAGTCTCGGGGACTGCATCGGAGACTGCAACAGAATAGAGACCTCTCCGATACCTGATGGAGACTTGAAAAAGTCTCCAACTAATCTCCGAACTCCCTGGAGACATGGTCAGTCTCTAGGAGAGTCAAGTCTACCCCAGGTTGTGAACGAGTCTCAATGGGAGGAGAGATAGGCGCTTTAGTCTCGGAGTCTCCAGGAAGTCTCCGTCGGTGAGATACCACCTTTAGAGTCCAGTCTGGAGACAGGGCCCAGCCCAATAAGCAGACTATGGAGCCGCCCCTGGTAGTCTCGGGGGCAGGGCCCCCCCAATAGTGCATGCATTTTGTTGTGTGCCTCATAAATTTCCCTCAAATGTCTGAAGTTTCCTCAAAATAACTAGTACAAAAGAAATAGAACTAAAACTAAAAAACTAGTACATTTGCCCTCATTTTAAGACATTTTCCAATCGGGTAAGTCTTTTACCATTAAATTAAGAAAATCCATCAACAACATTCTTCATTCAATAAATAAATGCCGTCTTTTTATCATTTTGAGTGTGATTAGATATTTTCCTCCTTAATTTAAGAGTAAACAACTTTCCCCACTGGCAGAATTCTTGAAATTAGTTAGTGAGAAGATTTTACTAAATTATGAATTTCTTTTTGCAGTACTTTCATTTACAAACCTAGTTAGGGGAATTGTTTCATTTATTGGAATAAATATTTATCCGGGATGAAATTGAAGTTACGAGGGCCTCATGGCATAACTCCACTTAGGGCCCCGTAAATGCTTGTCTGGAGAGAGCGTTTTGCATTTTTATTTTGTTATAATACGGGAAATTTACGGGATAATACTAATACGGGAAGAGAGCGGGAAAGAGGGGTAAAATATGGTTGACACTTGACAGCTATGAATTAATCTTTTAGTGACCCAGCAGCTGTATGGGTTTTGTACAAGAATAAACAATATTTGACTGTAATCTGAGTAATACTGACTTCTAAGTAAAGAACGCTGTCAATGGAATAAGCTTTATTCTATTATTTCAAGAAAAAATTGATGGAACGTGCAATAATAAAGTTAATCTTATTTAGATGCACGTCCATTTTCCTGTTCCAAGGGGAAAAATACTATATATAAATGTACTTACCTGCACAAATTAAGCTAAAATGCTCTTATTGCAAGATAATGTGGTGTTTCTTTTAGCGGGGTTTTCCCAGCGCAGTAGCAGTACGTACCTCCTCTGCTGCAGGCGCTCCTCCTCTGGGACTCTGAAGGAGAAGCGTCTCTTGTTGTTCATGCTGCGGACCATCTGTTTCCTGCTGTTGTCAGAGGTCTCAGGCACCACCAGCTCGTCTCCCTCTGAACATCGGACACAGTCACACCATCATGATTAACAACGGACGAGAGGAGGATCATCTGAGGCTCGATATCAGCACGGTCCTTCATGTGCAACGATAGAAGGGAATGTCTCGTCCTTAGCATGACTGTATCTCATATTAAAGTGTGCACTCTCTGAACATGTATGTAAACAAACCTCCCGTCTTACTAAAAGAAGGTTAAAAGCCAATGTGCAACACACATTTACCAGCAGAACAAAAAATGTATTTAATGTAAGTAAATGTAAGTAAATATATTGACACGTACAGTATATGCACTTGCTTACAAGTAGTAAATTAAATAAAGTACATTCCTCCATTTTGAGACCAATAAAGTCTTATAAAGTCAAAAAAGTACCATATACAGGGTTTATACAGGATGCAGCAAGTCCAATTGAATGCTTCTAATACTAGATTTTTAATGCCCTAAATGCAACAATTAATTTCTTAAAATTTGCAAACATTTCACCAAAGAGATGAATTTTCATATTTAGTATAACATTTTTATATAAAATTATATTATTTTAAACATTTTATATTATATTTTAGACCCTATTTCTTGTGTTCCTGAACTTCTGCAGTAAAATGAGTCAAGCGATTTACTTGTTTTCTAAGAAATGTAGATTTAATGCCATTTTGAATTAAATTTAAAAGGGACTCGACGGAGGTTGTCCATTTTCATACTCATGACTGCCACCTCTGGCCGTCCGCGTAACTGCAGTCTCCATGTTAAGCCCCGAGGAGGCAACTTTAGAGTGACAGTGCAAGCTATGAGTGGGATAGGTGTGGGCTCACAGTACAGCGCGGGACATTGCTGGAGCATGTAGGGGGTGGAAAATATATTATTTTTTACATTTTAACTTCCGTAGAGTCCCTTTAATGCTTTTTTCTTTTTCTAACTTTTTATTTCATTATTTTAAATTATGAATACAACGATACAAAGGAAGCAGTAGCTTGAACAAAAACAAAACAGAAAAAAGAAGGGTAAAGGAGGGGCACAGATCACAGCAACATGAAACACACAAAACCTGATCAAATCAAGCGGGAGAGATAACATGCCTCTGTTTATAATCAAACCACAACATTTAATGCTTTTTAATGACATTTAAGGCCTTATCATTTGCTCTTTAATGCCCTGCGGAAACCCAGTTAGAACTACATATACGGATATCCCAGGTCCATTGAACACATCTTGAAAATCTATATGTATCTATATCTAAGTAAACCTGACTGTAGTTTACTGTAGGAGTCACTGGACTACTAAACCAACAGACTGAACTTTCTATGAGGATTTTAACTGCAGCTGAACCAGTAGGGCACACCTTTTTCATAATGCTAACCCCTGTGCGCAACATGGCCAGGCCGGACGATCGTTCTGCTTATCGTAGCTTTAAGATATTTTTTCCAGTAAAATAGTTTCTCCACAGTACTAAAATAAACTGTCCACATTATAACTTTAGATGACCTCCTTGTATCATTTTACTTATACGTCCTTCCAACACACCACTGGGATCTTACCAGCCATCTTGTTTCTGAAGTAGATGAGGCGAACGGTTTCCAGTCCCAAAAGATTTAAAGAGCCGTCCACATTCAGAGGACGCACCTGTGGAAGAGGAAATAAAGAAATGATAAATGTGTATGTTTTGAAAGCGCTTTGATGACACTCATTCTTCTTCATTCTTCCACCGAGGAGAGTTTAGCAAAAGTCAAAAAACGCTTGAGTCTTTAGTATTTAGCTTGAGTCCAGTGTGTGGTGGGACAGACCTTTTTGAGGGGGATGGTCTGGATCCACTCCATGGTGTTGACGTCAAACACATCCACAGCGTTCTCGCTGTACACCGACAGGTAGGGGGCGTTGTAACCTGAACACAAAACGTTTCAGAAAGTCAGGTCTCTAAACATCACGGTCTTCAAACCATAGAGTGTAAAAGAAATGTGGAGGGAGCCTGCCTGGCTTTCCCCACAGCGTTCAGCATGGGCTAACAAAGCCAATTCATGGGAGCATTCGAACCGTCGCCATGTTGAATTTTTGGTATCTGTATTAAGGTATATGCGAGTTAAGTTCTCTTTTAATGTTGAAAATATTAAAAGACAAAGAACAGGACGGTGTAGGACCAGTGTTGGGGAGAATACTTTGAAATTGTATTCAGTTACAGAATACTGAATACTTGTCTTAAAATGTATATTGTAACGTACGTATTCAGTTACTTTGCCCAATCAGTGTACTGTATTCTGAATACTTAAGATACTTTCACCTTGATTTGCTTTATATTTTTGTATAAATATGGTGAAAGATAAAAAATATGTAGCAACACTTTTACACCAACTGTAGTCTGTCTCTTCTTTCTTTCTTTCTCTCCCTCTCTCACCTTTGTCTCTCCTTCCTCTCTCTCTCCCTGTCACTGTCTCCTTCCTCCCTCTCTCCTTCTCTCGCTCTTCTTTTTCTCTCTCTCCTTCCTCTCTCCCTCTTTCCTTCCCCGCTCTCTCCTTCCTCTCTCTCTCCTTCCTCTCTCTCTTCTTCCTCTCTCTCTTTCCTTCCTTCCTTCCTTCGGCGGCACGGTGGCAGAGTGGATAGCACTCTTGCCTCACAGCAAGAAGGTCCCGGGTTCGATTCCCGTGTGGAGTTTGCATGTTCTCCCCGTGTCTGCGTAGGTTTCCTCCGGGTGCTCCGGTTTCCCCTACCACTAAAAACACGCTGGTCTGGTTGGTCCACAATGGCGGTGCACGGAGTTGCAGTGGCTCACGACCATCTGATATATGTAATTTCGTTGTACATTGAATAATGATCTTCCGCTCTCTCTGCGATCCATTGATTCTGTTGAGACTTTTAAAAGCGATCTGAAGACTTTTCTTTTTGCCCAAGCTTTTGCTTAGTTTCCTTTTGGGCTGTCTTTGATTTTGTGTTGTCTTGGCCTCGTTATTCTGTCTTTTATATTTTAATTGTGTTGTGAAGCACTTTGTGACTTCTGTCTGTGAAAGGTGCTATATAAATAAAATTTACTTACTTACTAATGACAAAATAAAAGCGCTTTACCTTTACCTTCTCTTTCCTTCCTCTTCCTCTCTCCTTCCTCTGTCTCTCTCCTTCTTTCCTTCCACTCTCTCCCTTTCCTTCCACTCTCTGTCTGTCCTTCCTCTCTCTCTCTCTCTCTCTCCTTCATCTCCCTCTCTTCTTCATCTCCCTCTCTTCTTCCTCTCTCCTTCATCTCCCTCTCTTCTTCCTCTCTCCCTCTCTGTATTCCTTTTTGGTATTTGAAAAGTAACTGTATTTGAAATAGTTCTGCTCCAAAATGTAGGCAGTCCTCTTTCAGACCCATTTGAGTTATTTTAGTAGCACTGGTTTCATCTCAATACTAATCAAATCCGTGTTTTCCTGCAGAG
>OMNZ01102925.1:0-10142 GCA_900303255.1 Lesueurigobius sanzi | reverse complement strand
TCTGCCAAAAAGTTCAACTTTTGTCGCATCAGTCCACAGAACATCTTTCCCAAAGTCTTAAAGAGGCACTAAACCCCAAATCAACTTTTTTTAGCTGAGAATCGGTTAAAGTTGGTGTCTCATAGAGCTGCTACAGGTCCATGTTAGAGCATATTAGTAGAAATCTTATTTTACTGCTAAAAAACTTCAGTGTTGCTCCCTCTTCAGTTTGAACGACGACAACGACATGTGTCGTCGTAATTCCCATTGGAATTGGCTCAGGGCATGTATGACAAGGCAGCGTTCATGCCTACGTCAGCAGTCTGCTCCAATGGAATGTCAGTGTCGCACACGCCCCGTAGCGAGACTGATAAGCACACGAGGAAGAAATCTACAGATTGCACACTAGGGGGCGGCAAAGTTGCACATCACGTTCATAATTCAAAGCCACTAAATCCATTTGTTTACACTCAGATTGTACATTTATATCAGAGCAAAGCTCCTATGAAGTTAGCAGGATGAGATGTTGCCTCTGAGTGTGCTGTAATCCATGGCTGTAATGTGTAGCAGTAGTTTTAGGAAATACATGTCCCACAATGCATTTGTCCTAAGTAAACACGTGCAGTCCTCCTCATTATACATAATACGCTACACCTGCCCACACTCACCCCCTGCGCCTCACCCCAAAGCCTCCGAGCACGCCCATATCTCAGCCGTGTTTGGACTGTGTTTGTGGGTAGAGTAAGGCTCTGGCCACGCCCATTTAGTTACCCTTTAAGGATCATCAAGAAGTCTTTGAGTGACAAACAAAATTTACTTGGTGATCAGAAACATGGCTGATGAATAAAAAAAAATACACCAATTCAGAATGAGACTTCATTAGACTTTATACGCAGTTTTAAAACTTTCCAAACAATGACATGACAGATTCACCCGGGAACAGAAACTTAGAGGACGTCAGTATTTTTTTAAGTTTTACCTGAGGTCCCTAAGCAAAATTGGATTTGCCTTCTAATCCAATGCAAATAGGGCTCAAGGGTGTAAAAGGCAGGTGCTTTTTGAAAGTTGTAAACTAGGATAAAAGAAAGATCCAAGGCTCCACATCTCTGTTTTGCCTCTAGGGTGCAGTGTGTGGAGAGGGCCTACGCTTCAGGAACGTCTCGTGTTTTGTGTCAGACGGCTCTGGGCAGGAGCTCAGCCTGGTGGACGACGAGCTGTGTGGGGATGTGGACTTCTCTGTGGATGGAGACACCAACATCACCCTGCAGGAAGCGTGCACCGTGCCCTGTCCAGGTACTGGGGAGTGTTTGTACTGTGCCCTGTCCAGGTACTGGGGAGTGTTTGTACTGTTGTCATGTCCAGGTACTGGGGAGTGTTTGTACTGTGCCATGTCCAGGTACTGGGGAGTGTTTGTACTGTTGTCATGTCCAGGTACTGGGGAGTGTTTGTACTGTGCCATGTCCAGGTACTGGGGAGTGTTTGTACTGTTGTCATGTCCAGGCACTGGGGAGTGTTTGTACTGTGCCATGTCCAGGTACTGAGGAGTGTTTGTACTGTTGTCATGTCCAGGTACTGGGGAGTGTTTGTACTGTGCCATGTCCAGGTACTGGGGAGTGTTTGTACTGTGCCATGTCCAGGTACTGGGGAGTGTTTGTACTGTTGTCATGTCCAGGTACTGGGGAGTGTTTGTACTGTGCCATGTCCAGGTACTGGGGAGTGTTTGTACTGTACCCTCAATAATGTGGCAGCATATGGTTTATTGGTTGGTATATTAGTATATCTGGCTTTTACGAAGTGCCCAGCCAAAACAAAATAAAACATGTCAACGCAGGAGGATAGACCCACAGCCGCTGCTATCAAATCTGTTTTCGCCGAATTCATGATGTTCTATTTGGAAGAACAGTTACCAGATATGGCAGCGCTTCGCCCAGTCAGCTCGATATACTATATTCTGCTGATTGTCCCTCCTTTTTGTTTTTCCATTTTTGCAAATAAAATTACAGAAATATTCAACTTAACAGAACAAACAGATAGACCGACAAAAAATAAAATACAAAGTACCAAAAAACCTTTTGAGGCCACAAAACATTAAACTGCGTTTCCAAGACGAAATAGATCTTTTTCCCCTTTACATACACATATACATACATATACATACGTTCATATAAATGGTGTATTGTATGTCCAGTAGAGGGCGATCATGGGACATTCCCAGAAAATATGAAAATGTCCTGCAGATGTTTGTCCACAATTCCTCCAGCAATTACCACGTTCAGAATGTTTTGTTTGCTGTTCTTTTATCTTAGAAGTGACAAATCTTAACGTGTTCTTCCAAGTAAATTCTCTCCATAAGCTAGAAGTAGAGATATTTGACCAATCCTCCTCAAATAAATGAATTCCAACCTCATTTTCCCATCTCTGTTTAATGTATATACAGTAGTTGAAAGCTTTTTTGCAGATTGTAAAACCAAATAGATAGAGACATGTGTTTTGGTAAGTTTCCCTTTGCATGCATTTATGAAAAGCATAATTAAGGGGCTGCTCTCTGTTTTTAGACCTAATACTTATATTAAAACTAGCTGTAACCCGGCCTCTGCAGCTCCACTTTCGATGAACTGAGCTTATGAATTATAACACGGCACGGTGGCGGAGGGAATAGCGCTCTTGCCCCACGTTTATTTTTTTTTAGCAAGTTAGGTCCCGGGTTCGATTCCCGGCCCGTGCGGCCTTTCTGTGTGGAGTTTGCATGTTTCTCCCTGTGTCTGGTTGTGTTTCCTCCGGGTGCTCCGGTTTCAACCCAAAACATGCACATTAGGTTAAATCCTCCAGCCAGGTGATTGTGACCATGAGCCTGGCTCCACATCTGGAGATGGGGCAACTGCTCCTGACGGGTTGCCCCAGCGGCAACGAAGGATGGGTCAAATGCAGAGGTCAAATTTCCCTAAGGGGACAATAAAAAGTTCAGCTCACCTGGAACAGATAAATTGTGATGTTTTGATAACAAATGCTAACGGCTATAGGGAAATATAGCTCATGCTGAGCCTATTCAATGTGTTTATCCTTATAGCTGGTGAGCCACTCACCAGTTTTGATATACCGGAATAGCAGTCGTGGGAACTGTTAGCATTGGAGGACATTTCTCCTTTTTATTTGCATTACAACCCCTTTCTGATACCCCATCCACTTTGTGTTCCCCAGGAGAGTGCTACTTGACGGAGTGGACGATGTGGAGCCCCTGCCAGCTCAGTTGTGTGGGGGGAGACGACCTGGGCTTCGGCTCGGTGCAGGTTCGCTCTCGGGCCGTGGTGGCTCAGGACCCAGAGAACCTACTGCAGTGTCCGGAGCAGGAGCATGAGGCGCGTCCATGTACAGGTCAGTTGTACACCAGTGTGGAGAAGACTGAGTAGTTGTATACAGGAATATGACAATAGAGTAAGGTAAGGAAGACAACAATTTGTACACAAAGTAATTCAGAGTCCTTTACTAAACAAGACACATTTGAGTTCGAGATGCACCGATCCAGCTTTTTTGCTCCTCATACTTGGGTCCTGCATGGGTCCATTTTTGGAGACCCGCCTGCACCCGCCCGGTACAGTACCTACCCCCCCATAAACCTGTGATTATATCACAGCTACATACTGTATATCCGCACCCACCCGGACCCGTTAACATTCCACCCATTACCCGCCCGTGCCCGTGATAAATCACACTAATCATTGTATTGATGCACTTTATTTTTCGAAACTAACAACGTGACGCTGATGAGGTTTGAATAAGTAACAGTAGATGCCAAGCCTTAAACTGCTAATACCATACACTACATTTTCTTCCTTTTCTTTCAACTTTTCCTAGCAATCACTGGCAAACTTGTGGCTACACCAGTGGTCCTCAACCTTTTTGTACCACGGACCGGCTTAATGTAGGCATTATTTTCACAGAGCAGCTTTCCACCTGTGGCAGATAAATAAAGCAAGAAGTTAAGTGCATGAAAGTAAAACTCACCAAACGCTGAACCACTGGGATTACTGGGCTGGTTACTTTGTGAGTATTACTTCAGTCCTTCTTATTCACTTTTTTTCTTTCTTTCAAAAAACTCCAAAGGTTTATATTTTAATCCAAGGAAGGTGTTTAGTCTCCATGTGCCGATGCAGTTTTGAAGGCTCCATTCCTCATTTGAGAGGCCTTCAACCCTCGGGAACCTAGTTCCCACAGTTAAACATGGTGGTGGGAACATCATGCTGTGGGGCTGTTTTGCAGGCTCAGGCACAGGGAGCCGTGTTCAGGTCCATGGCACCATGAAAAAAGAGGACTATGTTAGAATTTTGAGGGAGAACATGCAGAAATCTGCTGGTAGTTTAAGCTTAGTTCGTCTCTGTGTCTTCCAACAAGATAATGATCCAAAGCACACATCCATATTAGTCCAACAGTTCCTCAAGGACCAAAACCAAGGTGTTGGAGTGGCCCACACAGAGCCCAGACCTCAATCCTATAGAGAATCTGTGGAGGTGCTGAATGTGAATGTCCATGCTCGAAAACCATGCAATTTGGACCAGTTAGAACAATTTGCACTGGAGGAATGGGCCAAAATCCCTCAGGAGTCGTGTGCAAACCTAGTTAACGACAACTCAAAGAGGTTGTTGTCAGTTGTGGCTCAAAAAGGCTTCACTATTGACTATTAATGGCCATATAATTTTGGAAGTATCATTTTTGCCCTTTTTTGTTTAAACTTGTGTAAACTATAAAAAATATCTTATTTAAACTTATTGGACATTGTCTTTATAGTGTAATAGTGTTTCTAGAATAATAAACACTTATTGTTTATGGTTATCTGACACTGCCTTATGGCATGCCACCTTTGCTTTGCCTGATCCAGTGAGATTTCTGAAGCTAAGCAGGGGGCGGGGCCTGGTCAGTAGTTTGATGGGAGACCTCAGGCTCCACTGGGAGACACAATCCATGTATTTTTGTATTGGCCAATATTACAACAAGAGTCCAATCAGGGGTTGACAATAAATAAAAAATAAATAAAATAAAACAATGGATAAATATAATACATTTAAATTAATACCAGCTTTAAAATTGTGAGTGTTGTTTAAGAGTAAAGTAAAAATAATCAGCCTATGTTCTAATTTTGTGTGTTTGTGTCATTGTGTAATAATGATTAAAGGTCATCTAAAATACACCAGATTGCGCTAAATTACATCTGTGTAATTCAAAATGTCCCCAGACCCTAGACACGCACATCCCGAACCAGTTAAGCAGCGTGCAAGACATCGAAGAAACAATGTGGAAAGAAGACAGACTCTGCACTGCTGTAGAGCTCCTAAATTCTATTTATTCACCACAGGGTAACGTTTGGGGCGTGCTAGCCCTTCATCAGACAGGGGTATAGTGGCTACACACTGGTATTTGTACCTTTGTTAATGAGGTGGTCACCTGACGAGGTTCATGTCACATGTTTTACTCACATGATCACAGTGTTGTAATACAAGTGTGCCATTATTATTTATCAGGCTACAGTCCTGTAGGGCTTTGTCCATTTTTTAAATATGAGGCGAATCATTACAGTGCTCATTATTGTTATCAATTTATTAAAAAAAAAAGTTTGATCAATCGTATTTTCCTATTTACAATATATCCGGCCCGCGATCTGCCATCGCAGGTGAATTTCGGCCCTCGACCCAAGTTTGACACCCTGCTCTAAAGGTATACTGTATAGCACACTTTAAATTCACCTGCAGCACAGCTCTCTTGGAAAAGTTGACATCGTGAATGGAAAGAAAATCTGGTGCATTTCCAATGCGATCAGCTGCGCTGAGCAGGATAGTCACACTGTGTAGCCCTAAACCTTTTTGATAGGCTATACAAGTAATACTTAGGCCTGGTCGGTTGTTTTGGCCAGTATACACAGTCATGTGTATTTTAAAGGTTTGTGAAAGTATTGGTTCAGTATTGGATATTTGGAATCGATACCCGATATTGTAATTTTTACAGTAGGTAGGTAGGTAGGTAGCCTTTATTGCAGACACATGGTCCATGATAAAAAATAAAACAGACAGACAGTATTATATCTGATACCAGTATCGGATCAGTGCATCCCTAATTTGAGTGCATCAAATTATATTAAATGGGGGTTATTGTGAAAAATGTACTTTTATAGTTGCATTGTGGAACTTTTCATGCAAAAAAGCAACAACTTGTATTTGACCTTTTAGTGACCCAGTGGGTGTGGTTTACTTTCCATCACAGCGGCCTTTATGATGTACCATGATAATGTCTTTATGGTTTCTGGTAGGTTTTCTCTGCTGACAGAACTGTCATGGCAAGGCGGAGAAAATCTACCCTAAAATCACCCTAAAAGCATTTTATTCTGGAGCGTTAAACAAAGGCCACTTTGATAGAGAGTAAAGGTGCCACCCACACCCACTGAGTCAGTAAAATGTCAAATGCGCAGTAGGTTTTTTGCATGAAAAGGTCCATAATGTACCTGTAAATGTGATAGAATGTTGTTCCCTCAAACAAAACATATTATAGCTGAAGCTGTGTTTAGAGCCACTGACACATGTTTCAGTAGTACCTCATGAAAAGCACCTCCTGTCCCAAAAGCTTCCCCTTCTCCTTAGTCCCTATGTAAATGCTTCCTCACCTTACCATCTCTGGCAAATCTTATATTTTCATTGACTCAATTGACAGCAGCTATGCAGAAGAGCAACAAGAGGAGAAGAGGGGAGAGGGTCTTTTTGAATCAGGAAAACAGGACATGCTTTTTAACACATACAAAACCATAAACAATATACTTTGTTTTAAAAGATAGGAGTGCAGATACAATCCTGTCAGTTGTCATATGCACAGCTAAATAGAAGTCAACATAGCCCTTTTTGCTTTTTGATATGCTAACGTTTATCGTAGCGTCAGAGCTAACCATCATTTGTGTGTATTTCTGCAGAGGGCCAGTGTCTGGATTACAAGTGGAGGACAGGTCCATGGAGAGGTTCGTCCCGACAGGTGTGGTGCGAGCGCTCCGACGCACTCAATGTCACAGGTGTGGAAATAAACTCTTGATTTTCCTCTATCTATCCCTCCTCTCTCATCTTTCTTTAGCTTCTCTCTCCTCTTTGTGCATAAAGAAGTAGCAGATCTCTCCTGTGTTAAACTCAGCCAGGGTTCTCTGTAAAGTGATCAAAGAAGAGAAATTGCTTGAAAAAATAGCGCCCAGACACTGCCTCCAGATGTGTCTTTGTTTTCTTTCACAGCTTTTCATCTTCCAAGACAAAAAACTACTCATGGATTTCAAAGAACATTTTGGAGAATGTTACATTTTAAAAGAGTAAACACTGGGTGAAAAAAGGTCAACATTTACCATATTCACGGGTATGGTTGGGTACAGATTTGATCAGAAAATAAATTATTTTGGGAATATATTATTTTAATATCATAAAATAAAACTGAAATGTACACTACAATCTTTCAGCATCTGCAGTAACAGGAGCTTATTTAGATGGGCTCAATGAGGAGTTTATAACTTTGTCACCGCTTTAGAAGTTTCATGCATTTTAATTTAAGATTAGAGCCTGTACCGTGTATCACCTGACCTCCTCTGCTCTCATCATGGCTCTGCTCCTCCTCACCGCTCATCCCAGAGAGAGAGAGAGAGGGCGACTCGTCACTCGTCAACAACATTCATTTAAATATTACCGAAAACACGACGGAGCTTCCGTCGCGTTGAGGGAGATGTGAAGGTGCAGTTACAGAGCGGGGCAGGGGCCACAGCACAGGAGTTAGTACAGGTCTGTTGTGACGCTCCCACGTGAAAAGTCATTGTTGGCCCCGTACACTTCAGACGATGATATTGTCCATCGGCACAACCCTAGTCACAAGTCAGTGTTTCTGAATATGCCGCGGCTCCGGCCTGTAAGCAAGCCTCTGGGCTGCAGTAAGCCTGCAGCCAGGACCCGCTGCATATTCAGGACCGCAGATTTACGAGCGCACATATGACATTTATTGGCCATCGGCCAAAAAAAAGTCTGTAGCCGATATGCATCAAAAATACCATTATCTGCGCCGATAATCGGTCGACCGATAACGTCAAATATTCTAAATTGGAGTCAATTTTACTTATCAAGCTATTACTTATTGCAGTGTGGAATATGCAGTATTGCCATATATCAGGCATGAAAATCACGGCGAAATTCGCAGCTAGGACTCTACGAGCCATGGTGGTGGCAGGTGAACAGTTTCCCTCTTTCATAGTTTGAATGAGTCTAAGCAGCGACTTCAGCAAGGTAAGGAACAACAGTTGTGGATGTATTTGCAAAGCGCATGATAACTACGAGCTGCTGTGTCTGGACTGAGCACAGAGGCTGTACACAGACAGGGGCCCCATCAGCCCTAGCTGTCTGCACAGGTGCTGTGTCTGGACTGAACACAGAGGCTGTACACAGACAGGGGCCCCATCAGCCCTAGCTGTCTGCACAGGTGCTGTGTCTGGACTGAACACAGAGGCTGTACACAGACAGGGGCCCCATCAGCCCTAGCTGTCTGCACAGGTGCTAGCGGAGGTGCGCTGAGGTCTGGGGCCTTTTTAATCTAATTGTCTTGTTTAGTTCTGTATTAAATTGACTGATTGATATTAGCCCGGTTTAAATGTGGTTTAGTGCGGGTCTCGTCCTCTCTCTCTCCTCACTCTGGGTGAGCGACACACACAGCGCGCTGCAGAGCACAGAACTATTCAGAGACAGGTGTTACTCCCCCACTTTGAACATGTTCATTTGGTAACAACGAGCTGCCAAAGCTGAGCTCACTGTTTAGCTTCATATTGTTATGGAAATGAATACGGCACAGGACACACTGTTGTTTTTGTGCATTTACATCTATTCACATGTAGCCTAGTATTAAGCTCCAGTGCTTGACTTTATCACTAACCAACAACCAAAAACACCGGGAAGATTTCTATTGCAGCGTCTCTTTTACCCCTCTTGTCAATTCGGCCACAAGATAAGTTAGTGTAATTTCTGGTTTTACATACTGTTTTTATCATTTTTAAATGCACCAGAATGCAAGAAATATGAGCCTTGAATTTAGAAATCTCCTGGACTCTCAGACCCCCCTCATTAAAAATAGTCTTATTATATTGTATTTTGGACTGCTTTTCAGTCTATAGACTTTGCTCCTGCATTCAGTGCTGGATGAGTGGGTGTGTCTCCTCTTAGTTGGTGCCACAAAGTTTTGAAATGAACTAACAAGGCCAACAATAATAAGAATATGATATTTATTGGCAGGGCTTTAACTATGGAGTGGGCCAACTGGGTATTTGCTGAAAGGCCCCAATGTGAAGGGGGCCCCAGGGAAGTCATTAGTTTTGACAGCAGCATCATTTAATATCTAAAATGCACCAGAATGCAGGAAATATGACCCCTGTATTTAAAAAATCTTCTGGACCAGACCCCCCTTAAATAGGGATGGGAATCGAGAACCGGTTCTACAAGTAGACCCGGTTCTGTTCGGCCAAAGCATCGGAACCGTATGTCTACCTCATTATCGATGCTCCAGCTCTGAAAACACTCTTTTTTTCCCCTTTCGGGACGCCATAGTGAGGAGGCGGAGCTAGTGCGTGCGTTGTGTCATGATGTAGTTCTCAGCGTTGAATTGCAGAAACAATTTATGGAGGAAGCCGTGTCTAAGCGGGGCTTTATTTTACAAAACGAGACAAAACTTTCACGTAGTAACGCAAAAGTGGTAATGCAGCTTAAACAGCTCACCATCAAGGGGTTAAATTATCATCATGGGGTTAAATTACCATCATGGGGTTAAATTACCATCATGGGGTTAAATTACGCAAATGTCATATTTTCGATCGGCTTGGGACAAGTCCGTCTGGGACCAGGAGCATCTTACCTGGAGGAGCTCGCCCTCAGACTCAGAGGCTCCCACGGCTTGTGACAACGACAGGTTCCACCAGGGGTCGGAAACCTTTTTAGCTAAAAGAGTCAAAAAAGTCAGGTATATTAACATTTATTTCCGTGAGAGCCATACATTTTTTTTTTACTCTGAATACAACTAAATGTGCATGTGAATTTTTAAACGAGAGAGTAATAAGTCTCTCTCTCTCTCTCTCCTTTTTTTAATTTTTTTTAGCAACATTGTTATACTGGAGTTATCCAATA
>OMNZ01102923.1:8011-20929 GCA_900303255.1 Lesueurigobius sanzi | reverse complement strand
TTTATACTCAGTGTCACACCCATGGACTCACGTATGACGCCTTGGCAATAGTCCTAAAATGTTTTAGAAATCACACCCTTTTGAGAACACACGCCCTGAATCTGACTGGGCCTTGTCTCCTGTGTCTGAGTAAACAAGGCATCAGTGGTATCTAGTCAGCCCACAAGCCAGTCTGATTTTGATTATACACTGATGCATATTCATAACTTGTATGAGCAAAAACCTCTCAAACACATGTTGATTTGTAAACATATTGTACAAACAACAACAAGCAAAGCAACTACAGTATAACACTATTTATTAGGGGTGTGCTCAAAATATATCGATACCTAGATACATATCGATATAATTTAAAAAGATACAGGATCGATATCTTGGCTTAGTGTCGTTCTTCCCCCCAGGTGTTTGATGGCAGCAAGACTGGGGAAAAAATCATGGAAAAATGTAAAATTTTTTGTATTGTGAACCTTGAGATCAGTTACACTGTGTCCGACCAATTCTTCTGAACACTTTATGTTCTTTATTCTTCCATAAATTAAAGATAATACACTAAGTTCAGTTTTTTTCTCAACTGTTTTGTTTGATTGTTTTACCAAGTGAGTGACTTAAAGAAGAAAAATACAGTTATTGTAATAAAATAATAAAATATAGGCCTACAATACAAACTTCACGGTTTGCAGTTTTGACTTTGGACATGAATGATAATTTGTAATACTGTCCCCCCTTTTTTCTCCCATTTTGGCTACTTCAAAATACAATTTAATAAAATATAATCTGGTTTTACCCGAGTTTACGCACGATGTTGTTATTTTCACCTTTTTTTACCTTTCTTTTTTTTTAATATATAACTTTTATCTGGCGTCAACTTTCCATACGTACGGCAAGCAACGTCATGACGCAATTTCTCATGGCATCGACCAACAACCAACAACAGACAAAATCGAGGGGTGGTGCTTAGAACATCTGAGCATTCTTCACTTATTATTTGGTTAAATGAGTTTCTGTTCTTTTAAAAGTTAACTAGTTAACATTCTATGTTTTCCATATAAGATTTCTTTTGAGAACCATCTTAAATGCGCTTATTATGAACTTTAGTAAAATTATCAGTCCCCCCCACCACTTTTGTGTGTGGATCTTTCCCGTCTGTTCGAAGCGAAGCGGGAGGTGGTGGTCAGCGTTTGTTGTTGTCTGTGAAGTAGAATAAAGAGCTTCAGGTAGACATCTAATTACTATTTGTACATATTTTATACGCAGTTGTCAATTGTCAATAGCATTGGTGCTGTGTTTACCGCATTCATTGTTTTACCGAAGAAATAAGGTTTGCTAGCGGGCGGCACTGTCAGATTCGGATTCGGAGCTAGCTACAAGAGAGTGTTGTCCATACTTGACGCTAACGTTTTAACGTTTCCTTTGATTTTGCTACAAAGGATGGACATGACCACTCGTCTAAAGTGTCTTTTGTTGGCCACCCAGCAATACAAGGAGAGCGGGACAGCGACAAATGCAGCCAAGCTTCAAAAACAAGTGGAGGTATCGCTAAGTATTCTCTGTCTGAAAGAAATCAATTGGCACAAAGAGATATAACTTGTATATTGGCAAGCCTTATGCTAGAAAACCTACCAACATTTCATTACACGAACATTAGCCTTCAACGTTTGCCTTTAAACATGCATTACCATTACTTGTGTTGTGCATGTTACACATTTATTATTAGATGGGCATGTATGTGTTAATTGTTCTTCTGAAATGCAAGCTCGAAATCATATATGGCCATTTTAAGCATTTGGCAATTGTATTCCTATGGTCTTAACCTGCTATTATAATACTTTTGCAGGAGGTGTCCACTCTTCCATCAGATCAGTTATTGACTCCAGGCCAGGCCCTTCCCACAGAATGTGTCTCTGGACTCGTGGATTTAGCTGGAAACCACAACACTAGTGCAGCCCTGACCAGCTGCATTGTCTCCCTGCTTGAACAGCTTGGTATAAACATTTCCAGATAACCGTAAATGATTGTCTATGATCTTATAGCATGAAATCGTTGTGTGTGTGACCTATCCAAGTCTTTTTTTTTCTCCCACAGCAAGTGACTGTGAGAGTCGTGAGTTGCTCCACAGCAGCTACAGCCTCACGAGCACGCTGGCGTCCATCATTCACAGTCACAGTGCTACTCCTGCAGAGCCACTAGTGCTGCAGGTCCGACAGATACATTTTACACAAATATCTCTTTGCCATTTCTTTTCATTTAAGTCTGAGGCCTGTTACCTTTTCTTCCAGTGTCTTCGGGTGCTTCAGAAGTTGACCTACAACACTCGCGTCTTCCATTCAATTAACTACTTCCATGAACTCATCTCATTCCTCATGGTCAATATGTAAGTCAGAAGCTCTATACACATCTCCAGATTTCCAGCGTTGAACTGTTGCCCTAAAATTATTAAAGGGACTCTACGGAAGTAAAAATTAAAAAAATAATAAATTTTGCACCCCCTACATGCTCCAGCAATGTCCCGCGCTGTACTGTGAGCCCACATCTATCCCACTCAATTGCCGCTATCAGCCTGCACCGTCACTAGAAAGTTGCGTGTTTGGGCCGAGTCAGCAGTCATTCACCAGCTTAACATGGAGACTGCAGTTACGCAGACGGCCAGAGGTGGCAGTCACGAGTATGAAAATGATCAAACTCCGTTGAGTCCCTTTAATGTACTGCCTTTTTCTTCACAGACAGTCTCTCAATGATGAGCTCATCACTCCATGTCTCGGCCTCATGGCTAATCTTTGTCGAGATAATCACTCTGTTCAAAGTTACATCAAATCTTTGGTGAGTGCATGTATTTATTGTGTCAAATGATTTAATTTGTAATTGAAGGAGCTCAATAAAAAGAATTAACTGTTTGTATCTGTTTGTATTATTCAGCAACTAACTTTAATTCCTTATTTTTCCAGGACAATGTAAAGCCTTTTTACAGAACACTCATAAACTTCCTGGCTCACAGCAGTTTGACAGTGGTGGTGTTTACTCTGTCTATTCTGGCCAGTCTCACAATGAATGAGAAGGTTGGAGAGAAGGTATGGCCTCAAAATACTTGTCTATATTCCCAATCAACGCAATGGACAATTCGTAACTTAACTTGTGTTGTTTGTTTGCTTTTTCGTGTAGCTTTTTGATGCAAAGAACATCCACCAGACATTTCAGCTCGTGTTCAACCTGGCTGTTAATGGCACAGACACTTGTAAATACGCTGTCGACCTTTTGGTTGACCTTCTGAAAAACGCAAAGATTGCAGATTATCTGACCAGGTAATGCTGCTCTTAAATATTGCGTTATTAGTTCCTTATAGTTAAAAGTGTAATGCATTTGAATGATGATTTTAATATCCTTGATATTGTACATTCATATTATATATATTTATATATATTTTTTTTCTTTTCAGATATAAGCACTTTTCAGTTTGTGTGTCTAAAGTTTTGGGGCTTTTACATTCAAAAGATCCCGAGTCAGCTGCTAAGGTAAGACAGAATAACTAAACTGCTGCATTTGGTGTGAATGTTGTATTATCCAGCAAAATGTGAAACAAAATACTGGATTGCAAATCTTTTACTCATCATTAGAGTTTTATGCATTTTATCATTCCATACTTTACCGTATACCAGTCTATAAACATTGTTTTGTGTGTCCTGCAGGTCTTGGAGTTGCTGTTGTCCATGTGTCGTATTTCGGGCCTGCGCTCGCTGCTCTGTGAGGTGGTCTTCAAACCCGCCGCGGCGCCTAAACTGAGGATGGGGCGTAAAGTGGGGCAGGGGCCGGACGCCGAGGTGAAAGAGTCCGGTGTGGCCCTTGTGCAGTGCCTCAGCTCCAGTGTGGAGGGAGCCGAGGCACGCACTCTACAGGCCCTGCAGCTTCTCCATGAGCTGCTGGAGGTGAGGGACCAGAACGCAGACAGCTGTAATAAACGGTCAACAGCAGGGTTTACAGGCCATGTTGTGTTTTTACTTTCCACAATTTACTTAGTTGGTAGCTCCCATTATTTTAAGGCGAGACGCTGCAGGGGAATCGGGTAAATTGAATGGTATCTGAAACTTGCTGGATATTACTGCCATCAGGCATTTTTATGTGTAAAAATGGGCAAAAATGCCAATGATTTGGGCAGCAAAATCTATATAATGGATAGAGCCAGGTTTAATATTGGTTACAAAGATTTGTTCAGAGGGGATATACTGTATCTTGTTTAGATTTTGAATAAACTAGTTATTAGTGAAAATATCTGTATTTTTAATCAAATTTCATCTATTTTTTTAGGGTTCAAAAACTAGGAAGCTAGGAATTAAATATTGAAAAATCACTCTGGACAAACCTTCAAAAATATTGTAATGTCAAATACTGGAAAGTTTGGAGACTGTAGATGCTACTAAAGTGGAGATGTTGACTATTCCCATATCATTTAATTACAGTATATGGGAATTTATTCAATGGAGCAATGTTGTCAATACAATAGTTAGACTCCTTTTATGAAGATTATTTATTTGTTTCCAGGTGAAAGTTTATATGTAAAGAGAGCCAACTGAAAAAGAAAAAAAAGATTTTCTAGCAGTCTCTCACCTTACTTGATCTATCTTCATCATTTTCTCCATGTTTATTTTACAAGTTGAATATTTATTTGTCTTCTGCCGACTGTTTCAGGAGGCGTTGGGGGCGGACACTGTCGCGGACTGTGTATTGAGTTATGTTGAAATGCTGCTGCCGGTTCTGCTGGACCTGCTTAAAGGCCTGGACTCTGCCGAGGGAGATGCTCCGCTCAGAAAACACTGCACTCGGATCACACACGTCACCAGCCTCCTGCTTGATATCCCTTCACTTCCTAAAGACGCTTATTTAGTGATGCCTTCTACAGTATTACCAGGCGGTTTGATCTGAAGTTATTTTCATGTAATAAAGGTATCATGGCAGGTGAATATTGCTTCCAAATTTCAGCAAACTAATAAATAAAGCCTTTTCAAGCAAGACTTCAGAAGTAGGAAGAGCGTTATGCTGCACAGTCGCCACAAGATGTCACTAAAGGGCTACACACTTCACCAACAACCATTTATTTTCATAAAAGAACATGAAAGAAAGAAAATTGGCCTTAGTAAATTCATAAAACAAACTGTGACCGATATAAGCCTTGACCCTTGTCACTGCTGTGTGCGGAGGACTCCACCAGGACGGTGGTCTCGCGGCAGGTGAGTGCTACGCTCTGCCTCTCCCAAGTGGAGGACCTGCTCGCCTGTTGCCATAACAACGGCCCTCTCACCTGCGGGGCCCCCCAGTCTGACAACAGCCTCAGGTCAGTGACTTCAATAATACGATGAAATTCCTTCTTTTACGTTAATTCTGTCTAAAGTATGGTGTAAATTTGCCACTGGTGAGAGGTTTACAGAAGTTGTATTTTAACTTTACCAATACATAATACCTGTACATAGTTGTGTTGCTTTTATCCTCATTTAATTTACTTGGGTTTTGCAGTGAACTGTTGAAATATTTTGTTTTTTAGTCAGGTTAGTTCTGAAGCCCTTTTGAAAACCCTGGAGCTGATGAGCAAACTGAGACAACAGGTGAAGGACATGGTGACCAGCTTCTACAAGATTCTGCAGGTGACGATCTATCATTTCTAAGATCCAATTGATAATTAAATATAATACAGCATTGACTTTATGGTTTTTATAAGAACTGAAAGAGATGGATCTGTTTTTAAATGGTTCATTTTGATTAGAAAACATTGTTGAAGGAAAAATGTACCTGACAAAACAGATTCATTAAGAGAGGAAGTAGATATGAATTAAAAAAAGAGAGTTTTTTACTAAACCCAAGTTGAGAACAACTATGGAGGATGATTTCAATCAAAGGCGTCACTCTATGGAACGGTTTCGACAGTGAAATTAAAACTATCAAGTCCATTTATGTGTTGGATTAAAGAGCTTTCAGTGGTTGGATACAAACACCTCACTCATCTCAATATGAGATGTGTTTATTAAAGCTGATGTGCCTAAAGATAAAGCTAGGTAAAACGGCTCAGTCATGTATTTTTCTGATTGTGATTGGCCCCAGGACCAGAGGATCGTGACGCCGCTGTCGTTGGCGCTGACGTCTCATCACAGAGACAGTGTTCAGACGGCTCTGTCGCTGCTGTTCGAGGCCACTCCTCTCCCAGAGTTCCCTGCTCTCATGTGAGTCCATGAGAAATCTAACTAAAATAGGCTATACCCCATGAGCTCCTTCTACATAACAAAAATGGCAAAGTTTTCCTTGTGCTGTGAAAAAACTTGTGTAACTGTCTTAAGGTTAACAATACGTGTCTTAAGGGCCTATCTCACCGTCCTGGAGACTAGTTCGCAACCTCGCACAGACTTGAGTCTCCAAGACGTCTTTTTCAGGTCTCGGAGAGGTCTCACTTCAGTTGTGGAGACTTCGCGGAGACTTATGTTGAATGTGACGAACTGCATCTGAACTGAATTGAGACCTCCCCGAGACCTGATGGAGACTTGGAAAAAGTCTCCAACTAGTCTGATTTCCCGCAACTCCCTGGAGACCTCCTGGAGACTCCGCAGAGACGTCTCAGAGACTCAAATCTACCCCAGGTTTTGAATTAGTCTCAATGGGAGGTGAGATAGGCCCTTTAGACTCTGAGTCTCTGGGAAGTCTCTGAGTCTCCAAGAAGTATCCGGTAAGTCCCCGCCGGTGAGATAGGCCCTTTTAGATGGAGTTCACTTGCAGCTAAGATGATATTTCAACACCATTTAAGAAAATTACTTTAATTTCCACTTCTGTTTACTAGATCATTCACTTAAATGTTTAGAGACCGTGTTCAGGATATCGCCAAAAAGAAAATACATAAAAATGTGACTTGGCTTCTCTAGAAATGTATAAATCCTTTGGTGAGCTACTTGGAAATTGGCTACCGGTTAGAGATCCTTGCTACACAGAGTAATCTTTTGGTTGTACTGTATACCATTTAAATGTACTTCGATGTAGCACGATTGATAACCACTCATTGCACGTTTTTAGCAACAACTGACCGCATATGAATTTACCGTCTTCCGTCCTGTGAAGTATTAAAGTGGTTAATATGTTTTTCTTTTTCTTTCTCAGCTTGGGAGAGTGTATTGCTGCAAACAACGCCTATCGGCAGCGGGAGGCCGAGCTGTCCGTCAAACGCGTCGCTGTGCAGGAGTTTCCGTCTTCTCGGGTAAACGGCAGCGTCCTGGACTCTTCCAACAACTCCATCCACAAGACGGTCAGCGGCTTGGCAGACAAGATGCACAACGGGCTCACGGTATGAGGCTGGGGGTGGCCGACGTTAAGAAAAACATTGACATTGGCGATATATACTCAATGTTGTAAATTTGCTACCAGTTCCAAACAACAATTTCTATATTATCTTGTAGAAGTTGTATCTTAAATATACAGTATCTATATGAAACTGTTAAAACTAGAGAATATCTTCAAGACTTATTGAGTAGGTCATGTCTGTAGTTACAGGAGAAGCCGAAGGATTCTCTTGTGTCAGAGGTCATCAATGTGTACGAACAGAAGCTCTCTGCGTTTGAAGTAAGGTCTTTGTTTTTTATATAATTGTATCCATCAGAGCCTCTGTTCAAATATGGTGTTTCTTGTCCATTTAGTCTAAAGAGAGTCGGCTTCAGGATTTGTTGGAGGCGAAAGCTTTGGCTCTGTCCCAGTCCGATCGACTCATCGCACAGTTTAGAGTCCAGCAAGCTCAGGCTGAAGCGGAGGTATAGTGTAATATTTACATCTTTAAAATGTTTTTACTTGTCAACAAAAAGGGTCTTCACAGAATATTGAACAAATGATTCACAGACACAGATTTTTCACAATTTAGTCTCTATATTTAGTAGACTCTTAGTACTCTTTATTTCGTTTTTTGAAATGTAAAGAACAGACAAAAAGAACAAAGACGAAACAAAAACAACAACAAAAAAACTACAAAACTATCCAAAACTGAAGGGGGCACTGCTCCAAGCGTCCTTGACTAAAAGAAGTCCAATTCGACCAGTACTGATGGTATAAATGTTCTTTGAGTCTCAAGATAAAAGTCAATCTCTCCATCCACTGGGCCACTTTCTTGTTATGGCCTTTTTTGCCGAGATTATTATCACTTTGAGGATGTAATTGTCCTTGGGAACAAGTCCCTGGGTAGCAAGCCCAGCAGATAGATCCTGGGATCCCTGGGGACATTGTAGGTCAAGACATCGTCCGTCAATTTGAAAACATTGTCCCAGAATGCTGACAACTGAGGCCACGACCAGAAGATGTGAGAGTGATTGGCGTTTGGGTGACGGCACGGCACCCCAAACTTTTCAGGCCGTGAGCCCCAAAATTATCCTGCAAGCTATTTGGGACCCCTTCTCTAAAACGCTTTTGCTGCTTATTATAATATCAAGACACAAAACTTCAAAAAAAAAAACTGTGGTGTTGCAATTAGGGCTGGGATGATACTTTTGTTGCAGTATAAAATGTATCATGATATGATACATTTTGTGAAAAGTTAAAATGCCATCTGAAAGTCTTACAATTTAAATCTTTATTCTATTTAAATGTAATTTTCTTTGATAAAGTGCTGTGTAAATGTTCCTGGAAAAATATTACAAAATAATATATTGTTCCAGCCCCAGTAGCGATATGGATTTACAGTTTACTTTGAAATTTAACTGTAAAATTGTTGTTTTAATTAAGAATTTTATTAAATATAGTGTCAATATCTTTATTTTTTGTGTCTTGAAATCATCTTGTGACCCCCACTCAGGGCTTAGCGACCCCCACTTTAGGAACCACTGTTATGGGACACTCAAGGATGTTTTACATCAGGGATCTCTAACCATTAGCTCGGGAGCTACTGTTAGCTCGCCAGGCCTTTCCACGTTGCTCGCCAAAGGCTTTTAACATCGCTACATTCAGTCAATGAGTCCAATTTTAGATGCATTTTTTGTTCTGACCAAAACATCTCCAAACATTTAGGTAAATATAGCAAAGTATAATGTGGAAACAATGGTGATTTTCTTTTATTGTGTTGAATTGTCATGTTGGCAGTCCGAAAGACATTCTTACATGCTTTTCTTTGAAGCACAAGTAGCTCCCTGCCATTTTTGTTATGCAAAAGTAGCTCCTGGCCCTGGGGTTAAAAAGGTTTGAGACCCCTGCTTGAAATAAAATCCTATTCTGTAAAATAACTTTTAAAAGTGGCCTGAATTAAAAAGTTTGCTCAAATTCCAGGCCCGAAAGCTGGGCTGCCTGTTGAAAGAGGCGGAGCGCAGGCGCGAGGAGCTGCAGTGCGAGCTGGGTAACCAGGTCCTGGAGGTGGACCGGTGCAAGTCTGACATCGAGGAGCTGCTCAAGCACAACTCGCGGCTTCAGCAGGACTCAGAGGAGCACCAGACACTGAAGGGGGCATACAACACTCTGCTCAACAGGTCTGAGTCAAGAATAAGTGGATTTCTGGTCATTTTCACTGGTGCAGTTGTCGGTTGAAATGACTTATTGTCTAACACAAAAGATTAACATACATTTTTGTGTTTGGAGGTTTTATTCAAAAATGGTAGCTCAAAGAAACACAGGATTATAAAATAGCTTCAATGCTTTGTTTCTCGTCAGATTGAATGAAAGTGAGCGGTCGCTGAAGGAGCTGCAGGCGGCACACGTCGCTTTGACCAAACAGAACGACACTTTGAAGAAAAACCATGAGACGCTTCAGATCAACAATGACAGGTAACACAAATAATACCCAAGTAAAATGCTGTTGAATAATAATGATAAAATGATGAATCTCGAAAGATATTATTTCATACTTATGCCCAGCTAAAAATGTGACTTTGCACATTTTAAATGAACTAAACTACTTTTGGACTGGACGATGAAAAGCTCAAAAATAGGACTTTCTCAGCTCTAAAATAGGACTGAACCAGGAATTTTAAAGACTATATTTTTACATCATCATATAAATTTGAGTGGGTTGGATTCTGTGAACTTCTACCTACTCCTTTTGAGTATCAACTTTGTATTCCTTTCCTTTTGCAACCTGTTTTATGGGTATGCTACTTTAATTATTAAAATAAAGAATAATGAATAAATGGCAATTCAAGTGCCAACCAGTGAGCACAGCCTGGAAAATAGCATCTTGCTATTTGTGGGAATTATTCAATTAGCCATTTGGAATTGTGTGTAGTGCAGTACAGCAGGGCCCCACTTCTGATATATAAATGAGAAAACGATTTGTGGCTTAAAAAATGCATTAATGACTGCTGGTAATCCACTTTACACATGAGTAAACGCTTGGTACATGACCTCCATGTTGTAGTTACAGAAGTTCATGCATTTTATTGTATCTACTTTTCAGAATGGTGGCATTGGTGGAGGAGAGAGATCAAGAAATCCAATCTCTCCATTCAGATCTGCAGCAAAAGGACGGAGACATCGCAGGTCTGTAAATCACACCCAATCCGTAAATATTGTCGAAAATACATACATTATCACGCGTCTATTTAGTTTTCTGTCTCGCCGTCGAACCTGGGACTTCACAAACCTTTGTTCAGATCTGCGCTCGGAGCTGCGAGCCGAGGAGCAGAGGCTGAAAGAGAAGGAGCAGGAGCGGCGCGACCTGGAGGAGACCGTGGACGTCCTGAGGAAGGAGCTCGACAAGACGCAGCAGGCCCGAAAGGACGCGACCATCAAGGTGACACGGTTAACCACAACACAGAAAGAGAAATAGGAGATGGAACACTGGCTGTGTTTACGTGCAGACCTGAAATCTCAATCTGATCTTTCACACTCAGCAAAAAGACATATCTGAAAACTCCAGTTATCGGATTTTTCTGACCATAAAAACGTAGCCAATGACTACAATGGTTTATTTAGTTCACACAGTCCCTCCAAAAGTCATTACGTCATACAAAAAATCACATCATAATATGACCGTGTGGTACTGTTGTGTTTGACAGTCACTGGTTACATGGATGAGGGGAAAGTTCAATCTCCGGCCTAGTCTGACTGGGACAGGACCAACCCAAGAAATTCGAATGGGGGGTTGTAATTCGACTTTTGAACTTGGCAACTAACATGCCAAATGTACATTTTCTATCTGTTCTAAAAATATATATGAAGAGTTCATTTGCAAAAACGGATAAGCGCCATTGACAGAAATCAACATTGTCTTTGTGGAGCTGTGCTTTTTATGGCCACATCTATTTTTACACATCACATTGATTCATCAACTTTTACTGGTGTCAGAGTATGGTAATAAAAGTCTAAAACATTTTTGCAAGAACTTCAAAACTGAGATATCTGCTTTTACAAACAAACTTGATTATTCTTGGAGTGTACGTATAAGCAAAACCATGATTACTTATATGTTAGCTCCTTTTTTTAGCAGGTAGAGCTACAAAGTTTTCGTGTCAAAGCTTTTCCCCACACACCCTGACCCTATCACCGGGGAGTCCCAAAGGAAACCGGAGTCAAAGCTGACCTGTAGATCGAGGCTAGATTGGTTTGACAGTTTTTTGGAGTTGAATCTTTGTGTAGCCAGACTTTCCATGTAAACATAGTGAGTGTGAGTATGGTTTAAAGGTTTTAATACTAATTTGTATCCGTTCATGGTAATCCAAACATTAAAACTGTTTTAGCCAGTGTCGATGTTGACACCTTGTTGCAATAAGTCACCAGAAATGCCAACTTTTTGCTAATACAGCGCCAGACTCATCACAGAATATACTAAAACATAAAGGGACTCTCCTAGTTGTTTTTCCTTAAAGCCAAATGTTTCTTTATTTATCTAATCTACTTTAATGTTTATCTGGTTTGTGTTATTTTAAATGTCTCTTGTGTTGAGATATGTCCTGCTTGCTGGGATTGCTTAAACATTTATTCATATTTCTATTTAAGGCATCGTCTCTGGAGCAGCAGAAGAGTCAGCTGGAGTTGAAGGTGAAACAGAAGGAGGATGAACTGAACAAACACTCGGCCATGATCGCCATGATCCACAGCCTGAGCAGCGGCAAAATGAAGAACGAGTCCAACATGTCGCTATAACCTCCGTTTTTAACTGACTGAAAATCATACATAGTTCTTTTAACATAATAAAATCTGCAATGAATTACTGTATATTGTGCTTTTTAAAATAAATTAATGTACATGTAGATTTTATTGCTCTAGGTGTCTTTGTTGCAATTTTTGAATTCCAATGATGGCTATTTTCAACTGTTCTTTAGGGTTATTACAAAAACATTTCACACATTTTTAATCCTCCTGCTCCTTTAGTAAAGTGAAACTAACAAACAGTAAAGTCAATATATTTCAAATAATGTTTATTATAATATAACCAGCACTACACTGTAATGCTACAGCTCTAAGACTGACACATATGGGTCATTTACCAAGCACTTGCACATTTTTACCGACAGAATTCTCTTATTTACAAATATGAGACTTTACATTGTGATACAGGTGATTTCGAATGATAAAAAAATAAGGTGCCCACAAATACGTTTTCATGAGATACAAAACTCCCTGCATTGTTAATATTCTTCCTCACATCCACTTCCTGTGCTCTTGACCTCAACCAATGTTACTGGTGGAATCCTGGGAAGATCTAAAGGTGGCCACACATGACAGGATTTTAAATCTTTTGAGACTAAAAATCTGTGCACAGACCACAAGGACAGACATGAGGACACACACACACGAGGAGTCCCACGACAGATCATGCCATGAGAGAAGGGTTTTATTGAGCCACGCCTCCTCAGACTCAAAAATTAGCTTTAGTTAAATCTGCAGTAACCGCATAGAGCACAAAAGTTGCAATGTCCTTCTTCCTGGTAACGATAAGCGTTTCAGGCTACCTCGAGTACAGTCATCTGCTGTGCACTTATTTTTCCG